>JAPYZO010001102.1:0-101876 GCA_030522905.1 Torymus flavipes | reverse complement strand
CTCCCTCAACGCGCTGAGTTCTGGGGGGACTCCTCGCAAGGGAGATTACAATATTTTGGGGACAGCTGACTGGCCGCAGCGGCGCGGGTGTTATCATTAGGATGGGCCCAAGGCCCTGCGACGCGGCTAATTGGCTGCTGGGGGGAAGAGAGCATCCCCCAGTTCTTCAAACTATGGTTTCCACTACTTTAGAAAGATGACGCTAGTCGTACTATTTTTGGGTTTATTATATAAAAATTCGGATCAACTATTTATTGTATAGATGTATATATGACTCTTGTTTATTACATAAGAAATGACTTACTTGCTAATTAAATCTAAATTTGTTCCTCATTTTCCTTTTTTTCTATCCTATGGCCACTTTACATGTCTATCAATATGTTAAAATACAAATGTCACTCACACAATCTCCTCTCGCATAATCTCACTCACACATACAATTTTCTTTTAAAATAATTATTATAATCGCAGTTTTTTTTCTTTAAAGAAAATATGAATCGGAAAGAAAGAAAATTATGAAGCGTCGGTTGTAGAAAAATATCTACAAAGACGTGGGAACAGATATTTTCGTAGGGGAAAACCCGGAAAGCATCGTTATGTCATCGCGGATGTTTGTGGTAGGGATTAAATGCGATAGGTGAAGAAAATCTTATCACCCTCAGTTTGAAAAATGAAAATTTTCGATGCTTAGAGGATTCAACGTACAGGCGGTCGATATCAAGGTTGATATGACTACCCGACGTTACATTTGGAAGGAAGGTGGGTTGATAATACTGGATTTTTTTTTTAGTTTGTGTCAAACTTTTGAGAAAGGATTCGTTTGGAAAAAATAGCAATTTTTAAGATACGTGACAACTTTCTTTTATTGAATATTATAATTAGGTTGGAGATACGAGGTACTCAACAACCTACCTTTAATCATTATTTATAGAATAACAGAACCTTTAATTATCCAAAATTAAATCAGTTACATGCAGTAAACTTCACCCAAGTTTTATTCTCATTGTTCTGTTAACACTATAACATTTAAGACACTTAATGTCTTAAACATAAATATATACATTTATTGTAGCAACAAACTCCTTTTAATGCAAAATAAAAATAAAACAGAAATAAAACATTTTTTTCCACCTAATACTAAATGGACCTCGCCATTACAAAAGAATTAGCTGAAAATAAAAGCCCCCCCCCGTCCCCCCCCCGTCCCAACAAAATCATTAACCCTAACTCACCAGCAGCGTACCCTTTTCCATCCGACCGTAAATAGCCCCTGACAAAAACTCGCGCGCACCCAAGAAAAACTGCGCGGCCTGCATAGTCCCTACAAGAATCCTCTCTTCTCCCCCCCCCTGCACACACAAATACGCATACGAAAAGGGTATATACTCGCATGTGTGTCCGGTCGCGCTTCATTTCGCACGAGTGGACAGACAGCGTCGCTTAATTACGGCCCGTTAACGCGGGGAGTCGCACAATGATACGCGCCACGGCGCTAATGAATTTCGGGGATTCCCCAGAGTGGCGGTAGGTGTAGTGCGCGAGCTGCTGCTGCTATACCGCCGTATTGTCCTTCCTCGCACTGCGGTTGCGTTCGAACGGCGTATAGGTATATGGGCAGTTCTGTCTCTATCTCTGCGCGTGGGTGTATAGACAGGAGAGACCGGGATTGTGGGATGTGTTTTGTTTATTGTCGAGGAGGGCAGAAGAGGTTTGGAAAGTGCTTGAGGATAAAAGGGTAAATGAGGGCTATACCCCTTGTTTGCTTTTTTTATTACAAAAAATAAGCTTGTAATGATGGTATCCTAATGTTATATTAATATTGTTGTACTTAATCATATTTATAGAGTTCGTAAAAAGTATTATTTCTTTATTTGTTTAGTATTTAACGTCTCAGTATGTACACAATATCATAATAATACTGCATAAATATGTATTATATAGTTCGAACATAATATTATGTACTTTTTGTACGTTTTAAACTACGGAAATCATTAAAAAAGAAAGTTATTCATAAATTAGTTCGTGGTTATAGCCTAGTGTAAACTTTGAAAAATCAAATCCAACATCAATCATTTTACAAAAGCATTCAATACTAACGAATTCAATCCAGCTCCAATTATCAAGCGGTAACCCTAAAAAAAAAATACTTTCGAATTAAAGAAACGGCGCAGCGGTACGGACTTTTAAAAGTATTCTCGGCGAATAATTTTCCTTTTTTCTTTACTCACCCTCGCTCACATAGACCAACGAACAATCGCTTCATCACATAGATCAAACAGAGGTTTTTCCGTTCCCACTTATAAAAGCCATTGTTTCGGCGTCAGTCACCGTTCGAACCGTCGGTGATTAAGCCGCGCTTAGAAACTTTTTTTTTTCATGTTTCTCGTATCATGCCATCTGTCGAACTATAAGAGGGGATCTCTGCCCGCGGGATTGTATTACGTGTTTAGCGGATTTGTTTGAAATCAAATCATCTGTCAACTGTAAGTGTAACAACAGTTATTGTTAAGTGTACACACAGTGTCATGCTTTTGATGGATTATACATTGTTCTCTCTCGCTCTCACTCTCTCTCTCAAAAAAATAGTTAATTTATAGTCACTTATACTTCAGATATCAAATATCAATTTATTTCAAGAAAAAAAAATCTAATAGGATAGACTTTCAAGCTAAAATCAGTGGTAAAAATTTCTTTTGTACATTTCTATTATTGTTATATTCGTTCACCGTCTACCGACTAACGTATTTATAAATCCTTTAAAATTTCAACTTTATTTTTAAAAACCTCAAGCAATTAAGGTATCCGCTGCTCTTCATCGCGAGTGAGAAAAAAAATGATATACCAGCCGTCTGTCGGCGACGGACTCGGAATAGATTTTTGAAGAGGGAATTACACGCGAGAGGCGATATCAGTCAGCGCTGACGAAGCACCGACGATTAGAGCGAGCAGTGCGCGCTGTGCACACGTGCCCCGCTTCCGAGTTAGAAACACCAAAGGATGTGATTTTCCGACCAGACCGGCGTAATGTTAGTTCTCGTTGCTCGTAAACTAGAGTTCCGACGTGCATCAACAATTAGTTTATTAACGAATTATTTTAATAATTTTAGGTCGCAGTATTGTAACAACGTTGTTGAAATATTGTTACAATATTTCGGGCGATAAAATATCTCGGATTCGAAAAAATACCGTAACTGCTTCGTTCACGCGTTTTTCTGCACGAGCAGTATTTATCGTGTCTCGCTGAATTGCCGGCTAATAGAATGCTACGTGTATAACTCTCTCTCGCAATTCCGCGCCATTCCCAGTAGAGCAAAAACGCCAGCGGAAAACTAGCAGCGAAACAACGGTTCTTCCCGCAAGTCCTCGGGCTTGGACGTCTCGACTCTTGAAACAAGACGAAGGGCTGCCAGATTAATTTACGTGCAGTGCGCAGTGTGCAACTCGCGCGCGAGCACGGAATTCCAAATAGTCGGGGATAAACGCGCGGCGCAAAAAGCAGACGGTGATATCTTCTTTCCGCGAGAGTCGGGTAAGTGCGTTAAAATTCTGTTCTGGTGGCTTAGTGAATGGAAAAAAGTAAAGATAATTTATACGGGAAAAACAGGATTTCTTACCGTTAGTGTAGTAATATTATAATAACGTTCAATAAATAAACCAAAGGTTACGGTATTATAAAATATTCTTCATTGTAATATTATCATGATATTAACCTTAAACACAGAATTCTTCTGTAATAAATTTGATATAACTGCCATAGCAACATTGCTATAATACTACTATAATACTGTAACAGCATTATATCAACATTGTTACAATACCACTATAATATTGTAACAGCATTACAACAACATTATACCAACATTAAAACATATTCTTGCCAAAAGCAACTTTACCACCACTCCGACACCATACAGCGTTAAACGCGAATCACTTGATTGCGCAATGCTTTTCAAAGCGATTCCACCTCTAGCAGCAGTAGCAGCAGTAGCAGCACCGTCGGCTAGTCTCTCTCTCTCTCTCTCTCTCTCTCTCTCTCTCTCTCTCTCTCTCTCTCTCCTCCCGAATTCTTCTTCCTCGAGGGCCAACTGAAAACCTCTGCCGAAATAAAGACGCGCAAAAGGGAGAAGCGCCGGCGGGCGGCGAGGGCGCGCGCATATATATGCATATATATATATACGTACACATTATCCCGCAAAGCGATTGTTCGCTCCTCTCTCTCCCTCTGTTTCAGCGCGCGACAGCTATAAGTGTCTCCTCTCTCTCACTCTCGCGACACAATGAGTCCGGGCGGAGGGAGGGTGAGTGAGCGAGAGAGCCAGCCGTCATCAAGGGATATTGTCGCAAATTGATTAAAAGAGGGCTCTGCCGCAAGAATAATAATAATAATCCTAACAATAACAATAATATAATGATAGCGCGGAGGGTGGGGCGCCGCGCCGCAAAGTGTCGAATATTCGGGGGCGTCATTATATCCCCCCACGCGCGTTTCCGCTCGTCGTTAGAGTCGTCGTCGTCCTCGTCGGCTCTCCCCCAAATTACTCGCTCGCGCGTCTATCCTAACCTATGGATAGGGAAATCCAGCGCGGCGGATGCGAAGGCGCGACCGCGAAAATAAATACAATAGTTCACGAGACAAAAGGAGAGAGAGAGAGAGAGAGAGAGAGAGAGAGAGAGAGAGAGAGAGAGAGAGAGAGCTGCTGCAGCGAGCGCGCAAAGCGATTCTACTCTCCCCCTCGTCGCTCGCGCGCGCACTGGTGTAGTATAGCGCGAGGGCAGGAAAATCCGCGAAACCCTGGCGCGCATAAAAGCGAGATATACACTTTCTTTTGTGCGTGTATGGCACACGCCCCCAACGGGTTAGAGAGACGCGAGTGTGTATATATATCCGATAGATGAGGCGCTCTCGTGTCTACTTTACTATATATACGCGTTGCATTCAGCGTGTCTTTCTCTTGCGAGGACGTGACGCGAGGCAAAGCGCAGGAGGGTTTTCTTTGCAAGGGCGAGAACGAGGGAGTTTCCCTTTGCGCGCGCGCGCGTCTTATATCGGAAAGAGTGAATGAATGTGGAAATGATGATAAGTGGCGAAAAATGCGAGAGGGAGAAAATGATGAAGGCAAGGAAGATTGATTCTAAGTAGACTTGTGGTTTTAATCAAATGGCCTTTTGTTGCGGGTGATGGGTGCGTTCGCGGGGAGAAAGGAATGCCAAATTTTAAAAGTGTTGGAATTTTTAATTTCTTTGCAAATAACCAATTGTAAGATGACTGTATCCTGCTTCACCGTCGAAGTGAATGTTTTTCATAAGAGGATTTCGTAAATCGGCACTTTAATGTGGCGCTTTGATGTATAAGCTTATCAAATATGAACTCAGTGTAGGTATATAGTAAAATTCTCAGCGCTCTGTCATAAGCTGAGATTTGCTAAAAGCTCTGTTTGGAGTTTGCATATCACTTGAGAAAGGTGTATTACATCGAAAATAGAAGTATAAGAAGAAGGTATAATTCACTTACAAAATCTATGTGCTTAAATAATGCTTTATTAATATGTTTAAAAATTCTATCGACTACTTATAGGAATTTCTATTTCTATCAACTGGAGTTGAATTCTGTGTACGAGATTCAACATAGTAAACAGTGTATATGACATAGACAATTGAGCGAAGTGAATCATAACATTACACATTTCTGTTTTCCAATTTCTAAGAATGTCTGCTATTGAATGGTTACAAGGCGACGTAAAATTTGAGTTCTTAGAGTACGATTAAATTATGCAAATCAAAACAAACGCACAAAGCTTTCATTTTACATCATTTGAACAGTAAGTGACTAATTGATGCGTTAGACGCATAGCCTTTAAAGTAGAAGCTATGTAAAGTATGTAGGTAGAGCGCATTTAAATACAAAAGTAAGCTAAAATAATGATTAAATTTCATAGAAAAAAATAACAGTTCAAATATGCTACGACGCGCTTATTTTACACAAACACACCCTGAATGTTTAAAATTCAACAATTTTCCAACCTCGCCCGTGCACGCATAGAGAACACCTCCTATCTCTCCCTCCCTTCCTCGCCCGTCGTTAAGAAATTACCGTTCAGATTACAGCCCTCGGAACACCGTGTGTCTCCCGTCCTCCCTCTCCCCCGCCATTTATGTTTATCGAAGCCGCGTGTCCGGAACGCAACGACGGTCCATTAGGCAGCAAATGGCGCGAGGTCTCTCTCAAGCGCTTCACTGACCCACAATTCTCTCTCTGAGTCTGTCGTTCGTTCGCTTGCTTTGCCCGCCGGTGTATCAATTAGAGAATGGCCGCAAGACGACGGAAATTTCGCACTGCGGCACAGGCGAAGCACGACGGCGACTTTGTTAGGGGGTGTAGAAGATGGATGGGTAAGAGTATGGTGTGGAGGGTGAGTACGGGAAAAATGCTGTGCGAGAGGGAATCCTTTTTTTATTTTCTTTTCTCTTAATGAAAGTGTGGTGGTTTTGGTGTAGGGTGGACGTGAAATATTTTAACTTTGTGTACAATCATTACAAAATTATAGAGATAGAGTTATTACGGTATTTTTAGGTGTGTATGATATGAATAGGATCTTGAAGTGTTACCATAATATTTCTAAAATATTATTAAAATATTGTGACAATATTATTAAAATATTAGAACAATATTACTAAATATTGTAACAATATTACTAAAATATTATAACAATATTATTAAAATATTATAACAATATAAGAACATCACCTTTTTCGAACGTCGACCAATAAAGGACTAATAAAGTGCTCGATAAAGAAAGTGTCTGGCTCGTGGCGATCATTTTATTTAAAATCCTATCAACTCTAACGAGCATCCTACCAAATGGATATCTAATAAATTAAAACAGATTATTAAGATTAACTTGTCCTCAGAATGTTACTTCTTATAATTCGTATTCAAGCTCTTGCATAGTTAAAATTTTTTCGAAGTGTGAGATAAACTTAAAATACAAGCAGAAAATGCAAAAATAATAAACATCTAACTTGTATCATAATATTTTTGTCAATAATGTTACACCAACATTGTACCAAAATTACTATTACCCTTCCATTAGAGATTATCCACGTAAAAAGTAAATTTACCAAAAGTTATCGCGTTCCAACACCATTCTTCTTGAAAAATAAACACGAAGAACCCTTAAAACGACATGGCCAACATAAAATCAGATCCCTTAAGCTTATACCCTCATTTCCGCGTCCACGAAACAACAGCAATTTTTCATAAAACTCCGTAGAGGAAAAAAAAAGAAGAAAAAGAAAAACAAGAAGGAAGTACGATACGACGATGCTCACCTTCTCTCTCCGAAATTTAAAACCATCCATCCAGACATGATAACCATCTCCGAATTTTCCCCCGTTAAGTCGCGAAACAAGGAAACTCACTCTCTCCATGGAACCTCGATCGCCTCCTTCGCGTAATTTCGGTAAGAAGAAACACGCGGAACCGAGTTCTTTCAGCGTCGCGAGATAAGGACTGCGACGACGACGATTTTTCAAAAGCAACGCGAGCGCGCCTTTATCTCCTCCTCGCAATTTCCCTCCGACCGCGCGAATATTCCCCATTAAAGCGGCCCGTATTCCTCTGGTGCGCGTTGCCGCTTAAACGGCGATAAGCGACGAGCCAGAGTCTCTGCACCTTTCTTTTTGCACGGGTATTAAAAACGGCGTTTATGCGCAACGGGGGAGTTCGTGTATTCGAGTGAATAACGCGAGCGGCTGCGGGATTGAGGATGAATGCCCGCGAATTGCCGCTGGAAAATTTTTTGGCGACTTTATGGTTTAGTATATACGGGACGGAGAAGGTTTGTTTAATCTTATTTGCGAGCTTGAATGTGAGGCCCAGTCGTCGTCGTTAAGGTTGTCTATTAAAATTTCTGAATGAAGCGTATCTCGGTCTCCGTGCTATAGGGTTGGCGCAAATTGCTGAGAATTTTAATTTTGAAGTTTGAATGTATTAGATGTAGGTAAACTCGAGGGTAACATATATTTCATTCCGCTAGGTTTCGAACGTTTGAAATTAAATTCCAAAACTCCGGCATCAACAACGAGATTCCGTTTTTATCTACGTGGAGTTCGTGCTTGTGGAGCACAAGTGTATTGTTATAAGCTTGTATGTCGGTTTGTTAATTGATTTTACAAAAAGTTTACATACGTTATTGATGCTAAATATCATTAATTAGCATAAAGGCTGTCCAAATTATTTTTTACATAAATTCTTTTACAAGGAGAAAATATAAATGACGAAAATTCGAGTACAAAATTAGTAGTTTAAATAGAAATAACTTATCTTTACTTTATATAAGTCAAGAGAAAAAAAAATACTTTGTTACCAAGACTGTTTTAAACCATCTTCCATATATACTCTGGCAACCTCAAGTCCTATAGATAAAAATCTGAAAATTTCCAAGTTCTATGATAGATAATTATCGGAGATAAACGCTCCTTTGAGAGACGCTCAATTTCTTCCTCGACTCCTTAAGAAAAAGAGAAAAATGCTTTTATCGACACTCCAAGTTAAGAGCGCGGAAAATAGAAAAAAGACACGGACGCGCTCTTCTCTTCCTCGCCGCACCGTATTTTCCACGAACAATGTCTTCGACCTCTTTATCTTGCCGGCGATGAACAAAACAGTTTTACAAGTAATTATACAAAGTTATTTATAAATATTTTTTTTCTTCCTTTCATCTTTTAATAATTATCGTCACGACGTTCTCGCGCGTTCAAAGAAAAGCTCATACGTAGGGGGCAGGTCGTAAATGTCCCGCTTTTCCAGTGTTTTCTTTCTCTTTCTCCGTTGCACACGCGGTACTCACGGGAAAGGGAAAAGTATGTCAGCGAGCATTTGTTTATATTTTCCTTCCTCGAGTGTCGTGCGTAGTTAAACACACGTGTAATCATTTACGTGTTTTTTTTTTTTTTTTTTAGTTTTCCAACCACTGATAGCTTAATTATGATTTTTAAAGTGGAGTATAATGGTTTCAAAAAGTCTACAAATATAAATATACTAAAATTTACTGGTATTAATTGCGGAATCAATTATTTAAAAAAGAACCTTTTTAGTTGTCTCCTTGGAACTACATAACTTTGTTGTTTTTCATATTTTACATACAATAATTTTAAAAAACAGTGTAAAAGTCCTCTTAAATTATAATTTTTTTTTATATTTTATCTTTTTGATATTTATGACTTTATTTTCAAGTCAAGAGATCCACTGACCGTAGTGCTTCAATGGAACAAACTGTTAAAATAAAATTTTGTAAAAAGAAACATTTTGTATTTTCGTAATTGCTGGTTAAGCTTTAATTAGAATTTCCTAAAAGAATGAATTTAAATACAGAAAAAAAAATTAATTTATGCGACACTTAGCGGCGGCTCAAAGGACTACGACACAGCATTCTACACAAAGCAGTTACATAACCTCTAAAAAAGATATGAATCCACGCATTCAAACGCACGAGACATTTCAATACCCCTTAATTACAAATAACAAATGAAAAAGCTCGCACCATTTATTAATCACCGTGGCGGCGAACTTTACAACGTAATTCCGGCTTTCCGGCAATCAATCGTAATTGCTTCTTATTACCCTTCACCTCGCGCGCCTCGACCGATTTAATTTTTGCGCCCGATCCCGGAGCAGCAGCAGCAATAGCAGCCGCCTCCTACAAGGCATTGAAATAAGCCGATCATTAGGCGCACGCGTGCGCGAGAAATCGCGATTATCCGGACGAGAGGTCGATTAAGAACGCCCGCGCGCCGACTATGACTATACTACCAACCATTGTGCAACGCCCCCTACTCGTCGCGCGGCATTCCATTATTAAAATTTTCTCGCGCTTTTAGACGCGGCGCCGTTATATAGCTTTCTTCTTCGACGTTCGACCGAGCGTGCGATACGAGGCAATCAGCGCGCGCGTTTCGGCTTTTCATTTTGGTTCGAGAAAGAGGTTATTGCGCCTGCGAGTATACACACAGGCTGGCGTTAACGAGGAGGACAACGACGTGGAATTGATTGTTTTCGAGGTGGTGAAATTTGTGTTGTCGTCGCGTTATCGTTGACGCTGTTGTTGTTCTTGTTGTTCTTGTTGGTGTAGGCTTGGAGGGTATTGAATGCACAGTTCCGAAAGTGGTTTAGGTTTGTTATTTTTGAGTAGTTGAGTTAGATGCCGGGATTCGATAGGTGAATATAAATGGACGAAATTACTTTCCATTGCACTAATTTTTTAATAACATTTGAATATAATATCACAAATCAGCTTCAACAGATTTTTATTTGCATAACAAGTTTCAAAAAATTATAAGAACATTATTAGACAATTTGAGAAATGCCATGCTACAGAAACTCAAGCTAGTAATTTCCTACATTTGCCAAAAAAGGAAAGCTCTGACAGTATTTTCCACCTACTGCAGAATCTCGTCCAGAGCCTTTACCCGTAGAACAATGTCGGTTATTCTACTTGTGTACCCTCCGGAGGTGTCCAAAATAGACACAGAAGAGTGTCTACATGCCTAGACTACTTGGGTCGAGTATAAAGCTCACTTTGAAAAGCATTGTTAAACGAAACGCTGCTATTGTTTCTAAATTCAACCGAATAAAGTGACTCTATCAATCGATAATTAAAAAAGACTACTATGTCAATGAATCTCGTTGTATCTCGCGTTTTTTCTATAGTTCTTATAAACAAGTTTTTATTCTAAACAATCCACTAGTTTACACTAATTTAGTGAAGTGTTATAGTAATAGTGTCCTATATATTTGTCCTTTATAGCTCCCACGTAATATAAATCAAACTTGTTATAAAGCACAGCAAGATTGTGACCAATTAGTAACGTTCCATTGTTATTAACTACATATCCATATTACATCATTCAATGGATCGTCAACATTGTCGATTATTCAACACCACTTTCAATGAATTGTCAAGTTTAAACCCCCCAATCAGTTTCTTCCTGCGCGACATTTTCATTTTAACGATTTGTCTTACACCCCGCTACGACGCTGCTACATTCACACTAACGACTCGTCGTCGCTACACTGGAGACATCCTTGCCATCCACCTCCTTCTCCGCAGGCCAAAGACTCTTTCTCTTTCTCCTGGTATACAAAGAAGAAAGCGTCGTCTCGGTGAATTAGCGCGAATCGCTCGGGCTTATTTAAACGACCGCGGCTTTTTTCCCTCCCCGCCCTGGCATTATGTTCACGCGCACACAAAGAGAGAGGCTGCTCACTTCGACAATAATGTTTTTCGCGCCTGCATCGTCCGCGAGGAGAGATAATGAGCTCTCGTTGCGTGAAAGAAGGCGCAAATTGTTTATTTATCGGGTGGAGAGTGAGAGAGCTTGGGTTGTAATTACACGAGCGCGAGAGAGCGAGTCCCGGGGGAAGGGATGTAAATCGCACCCGCCATGGAAGAGCGAGAATTAAATGCGACGGGTTGGTTGGCTTCTCGGGGGAGGAGAGGTGGAGAGGTGATAATTTGCGGAGGTCGAATATAATTAACTGGGAGACGAAAAGGTCGTCGTTTTGAAATGGGAGGATGGTTTTATGAGGTCGGCTGCCTCTTGTTTCACTTGGGTTACAAAAGTTCTTTTGTTAATGCGAGAAGTGGTCAAGTTGTATGAATCTTTTTATTACTGCAAGTTTGAAAGATATGGTCTTGTGAATGAAAGTATAAGGGATGTTTTTTTATTTGCAAAATGTTATGCATAGCCGTAGATGAGAGATGGGAAATAAAAATTCATTATTTGTTTGGTATCAGTTTGGTGAAGTTTTAATTTAGCACTTCCCTAATATCACGGAGAGTATCACGAGAGTATAACCCAGAACCCGTCCACACGTGACACTAAATAAATATTTAAATTTAAATATACAAATGTTCAAGTAAGGAATTGGAGACAGCACGATCATAACGAGTTACATCAACTATTGTTCACCATAACTATTCTCATATAAAACGTTGTACTCAAGTGTTAGGAATTAAGACACTGCTATGATTCGATGTATACAAGCCAAGATAACCTAAGTTTTAATCAGTGAAAAGTCAGCCAATTAATTCTTACCTACCACTAATGTACCACTCGTGTACAAAAACAGATCTTCAATCAATTTATCTAGTCACGACATATTATCTAAACCATACTCCATCCACTTACGTATAACCATAGACTTTCCATTCACAATCGACTCGGTATCCAGCCTCAGCATCTCTTCAACTATAAAACCTGCGAACCTAGACCTTGAGCAGAACAGTACCTCACACTATACCGGCTCTTATATCGACCAGACTCTGCTACTCGTAAGCCGCTTAGTCGCCTGCAGCTACCAACGAGCAGCAGCGAGTCACAACGACCGGCGGCGAATAAGAAAAAGGAACAGGAACTCGCTGCAACCCAGCACCACAAAACAAGGGTTTCGCTCTCACTCACGCACCACAGGAAGAAGAAACGCCAACGTGCGCGCGCTTATACACACACGCACACGCTATCGAAAAGGGCGCGAGAGCGCGAGAAAAAGGCGGTCGAACAAAGGTCGCGAGCGCCTCATTATACCGGGCTCAGGCTTTCTCCTCTGTCCCTCTCTCATTGAATAGCTTGAATGCGCGCGAGCGCGAACGAACTTTGTGTTGTTTCGCGCGTGAAAGGCGCGCGCGAGCGTGGAGGCAGACGACGCGCGGGAGGATAGCGTCCAGATAGCGTCGTCGTCGTTTATCGTGAGTTGAGGGCGCTGCCATCGTCGTCGTCGTCGCTCTCCTCAATGGGCTAAATAACTCATTGTCGTGGCGCTCGCGCTCGTTAATTATCTCGTTTGCGTGAGCGATCAGAGCGCCACCAGTAGCGTGCGCGGCTTTTAATTCAGTACAGCAGCGCCACGCGCGGTTATTGTGACGCGTCTCGATTGACACGCCCGGCGCGTTGTGTAATTAACAAGGGGGGGAGGAAGACCCGGATATATATATACGTATATATTTTTTTTCATCCTTTCTTCCGCGGCTTCTCGCACTCTCTTTTTTGTTTTTGTGTATTGCTTCTGCTGTTGGTGTGCGTTTTTTTCTCCCTTTGGCCATTTGTTCGTTTTGTTCGCCACTGGTTTTCTTGCTTGGACGCTCCGGGTATTGTACGCCTCCCGGGGTGGTTGCTCCTTTTCGCGCGGGCGCTAGCGCTGCGGTGAGTCGAGTTCGCCTTTTGTGGCGAGCTGCTGAATGAAGAATATTTATTTAGCATTACCGGCGCGCGATGCGCCGCTCTGCCGCTTTTGTGCGTGAATTTTCGCGCCGTGTACGCCGCCTGTTAGGGGTTCGATGGACGAGGGCGTATTGGTTGCGCAACGTTACTTTTATGTTGTTTTTGTCGAGTGAAGCGGTATTTCGTTATTATTGAAACTTGGTTAAATATTCTGATATTTTTCTTTAACGTAGAAATTGTTTTGGAAATCGTCCAATTAATTGTTAGAATTTTAATGTTTCGTCGTTATGGTAAACACAGGTTACTTGTAACGTTACAATGTTATTTGGTATAAGGGTTTTTTCTACATCTTCAGTTTTCATCGAGTCAGAGATGACGTAAGATTGAACGGTTTTAAAAAATATTCAAGTGCAAAATTTGCTACTTCTGCTGTCCAATTTTTAAGGTGATGTATGGGATATTAAAACACACGTTGAATTTTCTATTCTATGCTACGATTCGGGCACTTTGTGTCATCCCTCTTCAGGTACTTTATAAAAAAATATAATAAATTGATATACAAATTAGCAGATTTTGCACTCAAATAACAATTTCAAAGTTGTCAATAGAAGCAAACGACACTTCCGAAAAATGAATTTTCATATGAAATTGAAATATATGCAAAGGGAAGATGTATTGCAGTCGATGTAACCCATCTTATATGTTTATACAACCTCTAATTCGAACAACTGCGGAACAAAATAAAAAAACACCGGATTTTTCATCTCTCTCTCCCCTCTCTCTCTCTCTTCTCTCTCCTATTGTTTTGCGTAAACTTTGCATCCAAAGCATCGCGCCCGCGTTATCTTGCAAAATCCACGCGGATCGCAAACACATTCTGTTGCATATTTCAATTCGACGCGCGTGTTTACCAAAGGAAAGGGGAGAGAGGGAGGGAGAGAGAGAAAAAGAGAGAGAGAGAGGGGGGAGGGGATAACATTAGCGATACACACAGGGAGGGCACATCGCGCGCACAAAAAATGCAAATATTCAGACAAAAGAATATAGCGCTGGTCGAGAAATAGATTGATAGGTAAATTTGTGTCCGCGATAGCGGAATATTTGGTAAACTTGTTGGGCGAAGGAGGACCCCCGATGATACTAAATTTTCGCCGCGATATGAGGGGATGTTTTCATTGATCTTTAAATCTATTAGTTTTTCATGAAAATAGCGATGATAAAGAGAGATAGCAACTCAAAAGCTTTACATTCGAACTCGAAATTGTGTTGTCGAGGTGCTTTCTGTAGTCTAAAACTTGAGGGTCATTAAGAATGGGGAAATTTGGTTTTAAAGAAGGTATTAGTATTAGTATTTCACTCATTGTAAAAAGTAGTTTATAAACTTAAACAGCACGTATAAAATATTTATAATTCAACAACAACAATATTGTATGAAAAAAAGAATTATAATTATAGAAGATAGCTTTCTTAGATAATTAAATCAGATTATTATTCCTACAAGAAATAGAGCTCAAAAATAAGACGCTTAATAAGATACGTCTACAAAAAAAGCTTATATAATTCTAACATTATTCTGTGTCTTAATTTAACTACCTTATTACAATAATAAATGTAAACATTTGATACCACGTCTTACGTTACTTTTCACCTTATTTCCCAATATCTATATAAAAGGCATTTCCTACCTATTTCGAAATACCTCTCGAAGAACTCTACTACGCAAACCACACAAAAGAAATAACACACATTTCTCTACCCACACTAGACCACCATATCCATGGAAAACTTTCCCCCAAGTCGTTGCACTCGAAACGGCTGAGTCCTTCCCGGCAATTACCATTGACCTCAACCGCGCCGCGAACAAACCGGTCGTGTCGACGACGACGACACGACGACATTCGCGTAATTTCATTTTTATCGCCTCCTTCTTTCTTCCTCTCCTTATCGCCACCGCCGCCTTGTTCGTGCAGTCGTCGCCGGGATATTCAAGGTCAGACCTAAGGCGCTCTTTTCTTCGAACTTTGCGAGAGCAGCAGCGCACAGGTTGCACATTATGCGCGTATGTATATATATGCAGCGGTACGTTCGTTTTATGGATATGTTGAAAGTCGCCGGGCGAGAGAGAATTTCAGTAGTTTCGAGGGTATAGTGGAGTGCGGTGGAATGTACTTTGGTTTATTTTTTTTTATGCAGCAATTTCGGCTCAATGAATCTTTGATAGAATAATTGAATAAATTAAGAAATATGTTTTGAAAGATTGATGGTTTTAGGAGTATTTAAAAATGAAACTAGATAAATCCAGGAATACTTATAGAAAATTATATATTTGTGAAAGAATTAAAATATCAATGAAATATTTGTGAAAGAATTAAAATATTAGTGAAATATTTGTGAAAGAATTAAAATATTAGTAAAATTTTTCAGAGAAGGTCTTAGATACTTTTATAAGAATTAATACTCATGTTAGCTTTCTACTAGGGATATTTCATTTTTCAATGTCGATCTTTTAAGAGACACAAGAGGGAACTAAAAATAAATTTATAGCATCAATGCTTATTCATCACTATGTTGTATCAACAAATAAAAAGTAATGAATTCAAGATTACACTATGCCAGAAATATAGTTAATTTTACAATAACGAATAGAACAAAATTGTCAAAAGTTTATTTTACAGAACAAAAAATGACTATATTATAGTTACATTTGCCACAACTCAAACACCAAAATGCACTACACTTCCTTAAAGTAAACAAGACCTCCTTTATCTACCAACAACCCATCTCCCCCACCTCAACTACAATCATCACCTTTAAAAGCCCTACACAAACATTAAATCCTCCGAATCTCCAAAACCCACATATATATTCCCCGTCCCAAACCATCATTAAAATACAAGTTCTCCTCGTCACTCGCCTCGTCATCATCATACCAGACCTATAGCGAGCAGCATTTTTTTTCCCAACCGCAACGCACACACACATCCATCCAAGAGCCACAAAAAACAAAGAGCTCCGCGCGGGCGACACCTACGCCGCGACCCAACCGGACTACTACCACTACTATACGGCCGCACCCACGCTGTATATGCATGCGGCGCACGTCGCGCATAGCCCCGAGATTTTACGAGGCTGCGATGCAGCTGATTCAACGGTGCCCCGCACGCGAGGCAGCGAGCGAGCGATTTATTAAAAAGGGACCTCTCTACGTATATATGCGCATGCATGCGACACACAACACCGCCGACGGCGGCTGTCGAGGAGGGAGTGTCGCGCACGCGGTTTTGGAAGGCGAGTGCGAGATTTGCGAGGAGAGGTTGCGGGCATATGTCGGGTGATGGAAGACCGGATGATTGGGTTGGATTAATGTGTGGGATGTGTGGTCGCGTTGATTGTTCAAATGTTGAATGGGTTCTTTTGGGTCATTTAACAAACAATTAGTATAATTGTGCAAAAAAAATGTAAAGTTAAGTTTATTATTATTTTAGTTGCACCGTAGTTTCAAAATTTCGACGTATACTTCAATGATAAATGTCGCAACGATCGTAACAGTCTATCAGTATTTAGAATAACCCTATATTCTTAAATAAAAAAAATCTTCTAAATGAATAAATCATGCAAATTGCTAATTATAGATTTAACAGTATTTTCAAATTATAAAATTAACAGACTCTTATCTACTATCTACTCTTATCTAAAATAAATTTATAAAAGAATTTTTTTATCGTTTAACAGTTAAAGTTTTTTTGCAAAGACTAAATTTTTAACGTTAAAACTGCTATAAATAATTATGTAAAGTAGATTATCAATTTTTTATTTCTCATTAACTGCACATACGTACGTAAATACGATTCGAATTTCACGAGCTCGAAAAAGCACAAATGGACGGGAAATTCGTACAAATTTTCATTCTCAATTGTTCGGACATGCATGATTTAACGTATGCATACAAAAGATATGCGTATTTCACAAATCCCCTTCAATTTATGAGAGGTAAAGCTTGTATAATATTTAAATTGCGCGTTTACATAGACTACAAGAATTAAAAACTTAGATTCGCCCAAATACGTATCGTGAAAGTTCACGTTAGAATACTAGCACCACGTAACACGTTAGAATACTAAAACCACGTGACGTTAGAATGCTAACACCACCCACGTAAAAACATTACGTATGGAAGAAGTTTGGGAAAAGGTTTTTTTACTCAAGTTTGGGCAATGAGACAATGACTAACTTCGATAGAATGATTTGAAAAGTTTGTCTGATCTTACGAAAAATTTTCATAAATAAATTGTCCGTCTACCAATAGGTGGCGTTTGACAATACGTATGAGTAAAAATATCCACTCCTGGCTAAGTATAAGTCTAATTATACAATTAAATTAAGCTAATTGAACAATTGTTCTTAACTTTTACAAAGTTTGGCCAATATTTTGGAAAACATTTTTCAAACATCATCACTTAAAAAATTAATTGTTGAATTTGGAAAAATTTTGCCAATCATGAATTGGGATTTTTGTCATTATCTCATTGCATAAATTTTTCCTTAAGCCAAACAAAACTTTTCGCAAACATCTCCAAACCGTAATTTTCTTACACGGGCGCCTAACACTGTGTTAGAGCCAAAAAGTACTCAATTAAAACTACCAACTCTCTAATTTGAAAGCACCATCGTCGAACGCAATAAGTAATCGCACCGCTTTACAAAAAACAGCTGTTCAACTGCGAACCTCAAACATTATGGCTGTGCTCCAAAAAATCCATGGAATTCGCCATTCCCTTAGCGCGCAAGCAATCCAGCGCATTCATACAAGACTTTTTCCCCATATAAATATAAATATTCACACACACACACACTTCTTTTCTGGCGTCGTTATATATATATCCCCAATAAGGCATTCAAATTAACGAGCTTACCTTTCAAGCAGCCCTACGTCATTCAGACACACACACGCGCTCTCAGGCTTCGATTAATCCTATAAAGTTTCTTCATACTTCTTCCCCTCCAAGTACTTTCATAACCTGAAAGCCGCGCCCTTTCCCACTTTCCCGCCGAAACCTACCCCCCGCGCGTCTTAGACGGTACCCATACCTTTAAAAATGACATTGAATAAAATAAAAAGCCCCGGCCCTCTCAGAAGCCATTTCGAATTGACGCACAGTCGCTCATCAAGTTCAAAACCACACGCTCTGCCATCAAAAGTAATCCTCGCGCCTTTGCCTACAAAAACGCGCGCTCTCGCGATTCTCGAAAAAGGAACATCAAACCAAAAGTCGTCAAAGGCACGCACAT
The DNA here is from genome assembly GCA_030522905.1 of Torymus flavipes. Taxonomy (NCBI): domain Eukaryota; kingdom Metazoa; phylum Arthropoda; class Insecta; order Hymenoptera; family Torymidae; genus Torymus; species Torymus flavipes. Next base: position 83,369 of record JAPYZO010001102.1, on the reverse strand, counting down.
ACACACATATATATCCTCCTGAAACGCGGAATTTTTGCTCAGCCGGATGCGAATGCGTCGCGAGCCTCGCGCGCCTATTTATAACCCTCACCTCGTTCCCCCTCCCCCCATACACGCCTTAACTCAAAGGCGCGCGCGCGGGAGGCTTAATAAACTTCTCGCCTACTGCGCTCGTAGAGGGGAGATTTCTTACTAATAGGGTTGTTAGCCCGCCGCGTAAACGTTCGCACCGCGCGGCGCGAGGTCTTTGCGAGAGTTGTACGCGTAGTAGTGTCTGTGGATGGTTTGGTTTTCCATCGTCGAGACTGTTTCGGCTGATGCCGGCAATGACTGGAAGACGTCACAAGCGGGGATGGTGTAACGAGGGGAAAACGAGGCTCTCGAGTGATTAGCCGCGGAATTAGAACGGTGATTGAGGAGAGGAGGTGTTGTATAGGAGCGAGGGAGATTTTTCGCGAGATAAGTGAGAATTAAGTGACTTTTGAAGAAGGAGAAATGCGGTTTCAAATGGTGAAACTCAAACGTATGCTTTTTCGTTTTATGGAAATCGCGGTAACGGAGAAATGTTCGTATTGGATTGTAACTGTAATTTGAGCTTATACTGTTAGAGTCGTTTTATGGCAAGAATTAGGCAGCTATAACATGAACAATGTATATACACTTTGATTTGTTTATTGTTTATAGCTTGCCATAACGTAAGCAATTAACGTATGAGCTTTGGTTTGTTTATGCGCCATCTTTTCAAAACTTAGAAACGAACATAACCATTTTGTCATTCGATTGTATGTATATACCTATTGCAAATAGGCCCGATTGGTAATTTATAAAATTGTAAAATACTTTTAGATTTAAAGAAAAGTAGGCTTTTTTCATTTATTGCCACTACCAATATTCTTTTTCATAAAAACTGAAAATCCCGTGCCACGAATAAATATATACATTGAAACTCAATACGCTTATTTTACTGCAAAGACGTGAACCCGATAAGATCTCACTTTACTCCCAGTGTCGCACCCTGAAAAAATGAAAAATAATAACCGTTCCAGAGAAGGTAGGCAGTAAAAGTAACTATGAAAGTCTCCTCAGATTTACTTAGTGTTATCGAAACCTCGATGAAATTCGATCCTGGTTTATAAAGACTTCAAGTATTTCTACTAAGAAACTCTATCAGTAAATTCATACTTAAATAATATAATTGATTTTCCAGCAAAATCGCGCCAATCGTCTAACAACGATAAATAAAATGAACAATTTTGCTTCTGACAAACATTTCTTGTTATTACTCATTATTTGGGATTCGAAATACCACCACATCGGTGGAAAGAAAGTTTAACCACCGCGCACGCACTCACAAAACCTCATAAATACCATTTTTCGACTTCATTCCGACGCAAACGTCCAAACAATAATATCCCCACGCCGCTCGCCCGCGAAAACATTACCTTCGGCACAACATTCGACCCGCCCTCTCCGCTTTCTTCCACACCGCGTTTTACCGAGTCATGTATATAGGTACCTACGTTTCTTTACGGTAATTTTATCGTTTGTCGCGGAGGTGGCAGTGAGGTTTGCGAGTAAATGTTGTTGAGGAGATTTTGGAAAGATGGTGGTTTAGTAGAGTGGGAATGGATAACAAAAAGTATAGTATTGTTTGATGTTGAATTTTGAAGAAGAAAATGCACGAACTATCTTACTTATGGTATAAAGTACTGCTAAACGAAGAGGAGTAAATACAGATAGTAAAATTGTTTTACTGTACGTAATTTTAGCTTAGAAAAGTTCTTATGTTTTGTAATAAAGAGGGTTATTTTTGTTTTAATTTTTACAATTATAATACAAATTTTGAGAAAGAGAATGACAATCCTCTAAGAATCCAAGTACACTCTAGAATTAAAAGACACTATAGTAATTTTTACTAGCAAATTTTTCGTCGACAATACGACAATCTTTCTTATTAATTTAGGAATTTCAGTATTCCCATAACAGCACTTTCGAGTCACCTTATATTTGTGACAGAAGAAGTACAGAGGAAAAGTGGAAAATCTAAGCTAAACCCAGCTCAAAGACAAAGTGGTCTCATCTGCTCTCGAGTCAGATGATACGGTCTTTTGAAAAAGAAGTGCTACCTTTTTAATGAACTTCTCTTTCTTTTTTCGGGGAAGCTTTTTCTGGCGAGTTGTTATTTTTTACTTCTAACAAATTGCGAGAACTCGTGTCAAAGAACGAGCTTCTTTATTGTAAGTAGTTTGAACTTTTTAGTACACAATTAATTTTAGGTTCCAAAAAAGAACAGTTCTACCATTTACTATTTCGCCTGTGCGTCTTCTTACAGTAATAAACATTCATGTTGTACATTTTCGTTTAGTAATTAAAACATTCATGATGTATTAATTATTTTCACCGACTTATAAAGCAATAGATTAGTATTTTTAACACCAAAGGAAATTAACAATTATTTAACAGTCTCCACAATTTCTCGACAACATATGACGAATCTAGCAAAAACCATGCACCACCCACAAACCATAATTCACATCGCCACCATATGCTTCGATCGTTCCCGATTCAATCCCTTGTCGAAAAAAAACCTCTCCATCGACCCGCATTAATTCAGCGAGCCGCGCGTAATGCACCAGACGCGCACGCGCCCAGGCGCTCAACCATACCGCTTAAATTCCCTCACTAGCAGACATCAGATCGAGAAGCCAATTAATTTCGCTGCTATCCGCTCGATCTGAACTTTATCAGCCGGCCCAGAGAGAATCTCCCCCCACCCTCATCCCCCGGTTAAGCAAAGTTGAGGGTGAGGAGGGAGAGAGAGAGAGAGGGGGGGAGAGAGAGAGAGAGAGAGAGAGAGAGAGAGAGAGAGAGAGAGAGAGAGCCTCGTTTTCGCGGTACGGTATGTGGAGAGTTGTCATGGGAACTCGGATCTTGTAAGTGAGTTTATTGGTGTGAATTAGTGTTTGAGTTGCGTAATGATGAATTACGAGGCTGGATGGTGGTGGGATGGATAAGTCGGTGAAGAAGCAACTCCGAGAGTGAAATTTAACTTGTTTAGACGTGTACAAATAGACTTAGGGAAAACTGGGAAATTGAGCTGGGTTTTTTAGTTGAAAACGAGAAAAATAAGGGAATAGAGTTAGAAAAAATGTTGAAATATTTAAAGTTTAATTGTTACTCAATTTAAATGTTGAGCTTAAACTGATTTACTAACAAGATTTTTTTCTAACTTTATTTGTAATAAAATGAATGGAAACTTTTTCTGTGAAACTTTTTTCCATTTCGGATAAAGCTTTGAATTCATGTATGTTAAATTGATTGACCAATTCTGAGTAAACATCTTTCTTTGTTACTATACTCTACGTCCCAGTTTTTGATAGCCGAAGTATACCGTATGAATTCCAACCATTTCGTCAATGCAATATCAAATTTTCACGCTAAACCACCCTCAATATAAATATTATATGAACAATAAAAAAACAACAATCGATAAAATCCCTATACATTTGATATACTTTCATTCATCAAAATTCCTCGTAATAACGAAATATTTAAGTTTCCGTATTTGATGAAACGAAGACAAAGGCTCGATTCAGACGTTCGAATGAAACAATCTCTTCGTTATGATGCATTGCCTGCTTGGCACTGATAGAACCTTCCTTTGATTGGCCAACAGCTGAAAATGGAGGAAAAAGAGAATACTGAGAGAGAGCATCTCTTTGTAAAAGATTTGTATGTGACTATTGAAGAAAATGTACAGGCTCTGTATGTACACAAATTACCACGACGATCCAATTATTTTCCGGCCCCAAATTTCAAGTTCCCGGTCCAATTCAATTTAAAATCCAATCGCACCGATCACACACTCCTCTCCTTTAATGCTATACCGTTACTCTCCTCCACTTATCGCGACACAACATCAGCGAATGTTTACAATATGAATATCATCATCAGTATTGGAGTATATATCCCTGACGCTGACGTGCCAAATAGTTATATTCGCCGAAATTCCATGGTGTGTGTATATCTCTCGGCGCGCAGTTACCGATAAGTCAGCTGGCCGCACGCCAGCGGCGTATCTATATATTCAAGAAAAATGGAAAGCAGACGACGGATAAAGGGAATTAAAAGGAAAAAGTCGTCCCTGCAGGAGAGGGGGAGGATAGAGTCGATAGGTTCGCTGCCCGGAATAGACAATGTTTTTGTGTGCAGCGCGCGGCTCCGCGTGCCGCGTCAGCGTCTATAGCCGGATGCCGCGCTATTTGATTAACGTATATGATGGCGGATGGCAGATATATGTGTACGGGAAAATATACACTTTGGTGCAGGATGAGGTATACATTTTTTTGTAATGAATAGGGTCTTTCGCTGTGTTATTTACCGCACTTTCCCTTTCGTAGTTTTTGAAGAAAAATATTAACTCGGTGAAAAGGAAAATCGGCCGAGAGGAAGTTCTACAGTATCAGTCTGGTAGTTGGTTTTATGTAGGCTTGGTAATTGTTGGATCATTGATAGGAATGTACGCATTAACGAACAATCTTTTAAACCGGAAAGTAAGTAACGTACGTCGAACAATGAGACAGTTCCTGCGGCCATTTATCTTAAATATGATTGACTGAACATTAAACTATTGAGACTGTCACGCATGCATTCATTAATATTTTACATGCAAGCAGGATATAACTTAGATATTATACGTGTAGGATATTTATGCGACATGGAAAAATGAAAGGATATATATAGTTCCAAAAGTAATTAAGAAATTTTTTTTATTAAAGATTATATACAATCGATTAGACATTTATAGTATTCTTGTTTCAATCTATTTACTTAACTCGCTAAATGGACTTTTAGACTGCTACTACTGACTTGGTGAATTTTCGAAATTCCCAATCAACAGGCACTCCCCAAAACACCCACGCCACATCCACTCCTAACACAATTCTCCCATTCCCATCCCACCGCGCTAACCAGCCAATTTTTTCCCGTACCAGTTAACGTGTCCATTACCCCCACACACATACACCAGTAGTCAGTCCGCGAATATTCACCAGTTCTCGCAAAAAACACGAAAAAAGCCATCCCCGAGCGACAGAGAGAGGCGTGTATACGAGAGGTTCGCGCGCGCCCTATGATTTACGCGCTCGGTCGCGTGATAAATGACAATGCGCGCAGTCTCTCTCTCTCTCTCTCTCTCTCTCTCTCTCTCTCTCTCTCTCTCTCTCTCTCTCTCGACGTGCGCGCGCAATCTTTTTCGGCGATGCTAATATTTGCAGGCCAGCTGTTTTCATGGAGCCAGCAGCAGACACGTGTGCGTCACGCGCCGTCAGTGTAATTAAAGAGGACGAGCAAAGACACTGTGTAGACACCGAGGACTGCGCTACACTGTTTCTATTAAACGAGCGAGGTGTGTGTGTGTACGTGTGAAGGGGGTGTGCGTGCGTGTCACACAAGATTGCGATGGTTTTCTTTTTTTGAGGGGGAAGAGGGAAAAGGGGTTGAGGCCAGAATGTATTTTCAGTTTGAGATGCTTTAATGGTAGTTGGGAGTGACAATTTCGTTAGGTGATACATTTGGGCTGAGGTTTTTCTTTTGGGTATATAACTGACAGTTTGGCGCGAGGAGATGTCGGGCTTGATTACTTCTCGTCATTTTTAAGTTCCGCTTATTTAATTTTAGCGACTTGCTAATTTTGAAGGAAAGGGGTTTAAAAGTTGCTTCATGAAATATTAGATGTCTTGTGACATTTTCGAAAAATTGTGTATATTGTTTATTGCACAAACGTCACACGATGGAACTTTTCACTTTACTGAAATATCTCGGTATCTGAAAACTTCTCCCACTTACTTTAAAATAGTGGAGTACACTCTACCGTTCTATTAGACTAGCAAAATTCAAACACGCTTCGCGTGTATTATTTTCTTTTTGGAGCTATGAATACTATTTTCACTGTGATTTAGTTTTAATTAGTTTACATAATAAGAAAATTAGATTCATTTTTTAGCAAAAAATCAAATGTTTTTATTTTATTTTAATTATTTATTAGTTCTATTAATAATTCAAAATTCAAATTTAGCACATATTTAATCTAAAAAATTCAAGTATTTGCGCTTTTTTCAAAAATAACCAATCACATCGAGTCCTTGAATGAGTCACTACTTCTGGCTATATTTTTTTTAAAAGAAGAAAGAAAGACAACACTAGGACGGTTATTAAAACTGGAATTCTTTTACATAAATGATGAGATAGAGACCATCATTTTATTTTTTAAATAGTCTATCCTTGCCGTGTTAAATCTTTTTTTCCTATCCTTATATTACTAATAAAATTAATAATGTGAGAAAATATTCGAGACATGATTAGCTAACTCTTATCCCATGATCAGACAAGTATAACTAGATCACAGTGAAATACAATTGCACATATCGAAAAAAAAATTTATTGGATTGCTGTCAAACGTACAAAACATCACATTACCCAATGCACAACGAACGATCACGAGCCAACGTTTCCTAGCCCTACTGCAACCACCTTCACCTCCCCAAACCCAGACCCCCTCAGTAGTTCTTCATCCCCCTCCGCACACCCCAACACTTTCACGGCGACGACCATCTCCCAACTCTTCTCTTTTTTTCCCTCTTCTCGCATACAAGCACACGCATACAGTATACGGAGGGGGGGGGGGGGGGGAGGGAGAGAGAGAGAGAGAGAGAGAGAGAGAGAGAGAGAGAGAGAGAGAGAGAGAGAGAGAGAGAGAAACGCGTCGGGCGTGCAAGGTCGCGCGCGCAAACAAATCGAAACAAGCGCCGCGGGCGCGAGGGGGGCGCGAGCGCGTGTGCGACTATAAATCCCTCGTCGGTGCAGAGGCGAGCGAGCGCGTCTTCTCGGAAGCGTGGCAGTTCCGCGAACGCGGCGCTTTTTCCATTTCCGCCGTGCCAAAACTACGCGTCGACGGAGGAGAAGCCTCATATACATGTGCGTGTATGACTGATAGTTGAGCGATTGGGATATTTTGTGTGTGTGTGTGTGTGGGGGGTGCTTTGTTTCATAGGGGGCTGGAGGGGGAGGAGAATGGAATTGAATTGAGAGAGATAGATGGTATTTCCGGCAGGAAACAAGGTAAGCGAGCGGTAAATGAGATAAGTAGTGCGTTGAAAGATCCGCGGTTGCTGTAAAAATACGAATGAAGTGATTGGCGTAAATCGGATGTGTACCTAGTTTTTGTCAGGTCGGTGGGAGAATTAGATGGTACACTGCTATCGTGACTAATCGTTAATTATTCTTGTCTAATTCGCTATATCGCCTGTTGAGACGAGTACATTCAAACTTGAAGTGGAATTTGGAACTTCGAAACGAAACAGATTTTCATACACTTTTGCAATGTTTTATTGTAATTATAAAAGTTAAACAGTTTTTTCGAATGTAAAAATATTATTTCAGAAGCACGGTAATTAATCAGGGCACAGAAGTTGGGGTAATTACCTTAATTATAAGATTAAGGTTATGCGACACTCAAGTCGCCTTCATTAAGGAAAAAGACGATTAGGGAAAGCGTGTCGCCATAATCGTGAAATTTATAATGCCTTACTTGAAAGAAAATTACTAATAAAAGTCCATTGTTAGCATAATGTGAAAATTTTAAAGACGAATCAATGAAAAAATATCATTTTTTCATGAATATACCAGTATACATGGCAGAATCCTCCAATCAATTAAAAACCAAAACTATTACGAGATATTTTTAAATATACTTCTTCAAGGATATATCGAAGAAGCACAAAGTTCACAACCTGTCGAAACCTCACGTCAAACTTCCCAGAATCCACCTATTTACCGAACTATTTTGCGTAACAGGATCTTTTACAGCTTCCCGGAATTCCAACTATTCCATTCAAACTCCTTTCCTTCAACGCAACTCCTCCCCCTGCGCACAACTGAAACCTTCCACACCGCCCAAGCACCGCGCGTGCTGCGCGCACACAGTCGACCCACAAAATGCCGCACGCACTTCGAACGCAAAGCGTGTCAACAATTTTCCGCGGGAATTCTGCACGTCGTCACCGCCACCATGTACTTACATATAATCGACTTCGAACGTTCGCTTGCTCGCGACACAGCGCTAACCTAGTTGCGCGCCCGGCGTGTTATAACGCGCTGCGACGCGTACAAGTATAGTGCCATTATTCTCGCTCGCGCGCGCACGGCAACGGCGACGAGAACGAAATTTCGTTTTAGCTGCGCGCGCGCGGATGCGGTGCGCGAATGATTTTTCACTCGCATCAAGAGAGAGGGAGAGAGATGTAAGAGCAGTCGACGTATGGTTTTGCGCAGTTTGAGCTAGAGGCAAGCGACTCTTTGAGCGTGTTTTGTGTGCTGCTGCTAGTGGAAAGCGCAGTGAATTCTTTGTGACGGGGAAAAAGAGAAACGCGAAATTCTGAATTTCGCTTTTTATCTCTCCATTGTTAGTTGCGAAATTAAAATTAATACCGAGCTGGGAGTATATTTTATAGTTTCCGATGAAAGAAAAAAAATCGCATCAAATTTATTGAAAAAGTTATTTTTCTTTCAATTCCCGATGGGCGACGAGAGAGAGCGAAAGAGAAACTTTGCACAATTGAAAGTAGAACAATAAATGCTGGAGTTTTTTTCTCGCTGCAGTCACTTTTTTAAAAAAGAGACGAGAGCCTTTTGATTAAGAAAAAATTCAGGCTAAAAGTTGAAAAGTTCTCCCTTTTTAAAACGGTGATACATCAAAATCGTAAAAAGAACTAATTGCAAAAAGCGCTGTTCATCTTTTAGTTGATTGGTTGAGATAATACACGTTCAAACTATTAATTAATTTCAACTTTTAGTTAAAATTTGTTTTAAGCGTTAAAAGCATTTTGTCGCACACCTTCTATGATATAGTTCAAAACTACTACTCGATAAGACTTACGATTTGATAGTATCTTATAAACATTCAAATATTCGTGGTTTGATGAAACCAACAAAAAGTAAATCTAATATTGCAAAAACTAATTGGCCCAAAATTGACATGTACAGTAAAGTATCAATTAGTCATCATCAAAATCCCGACACAATATTTTCCACATTTAAAACCTAAAACCCCCGCGCTAACCATTTACAAACCAGTAAGAAATTCTCGCCTCAAATTAAAAAGCGCGCGCGGCAACAGCCACAATTCCATCTACAGCTCTCTGCAATCAAGGAGCTCGAGGAGATAGAGGGAAGGGGAGAGAAAACGACAATCGTCGTCGTCGTCGTCAAGCTAAGAGTTGCGCGCGTGTGCAGGAAGGAGGCGTTAACGGGACAGCTAATGATTCGGCTTAACGCGAAACAATTAATGTCGCGCCTCGTCGTCTCTCGATTTATCTCGCTCTTCTCGCTCCTATCTCTCCTTCTCCCGCACGCACGCCTCTCGGGGAGAGAGTCAAGCTGGCGCGCTTTGAGCCCCGCGGAAGGTGTAGCTAAGTAAAGGCTTATGGATGTGTTTTCTGTCAAGGGATTCGGTTTCAAATCTTCCGACCTTATTCGTTAAGATGTAAGTTATAGTTGGTTTAGTTGGAATTTGCTTAATGTGTATGGTAATAACTAAAATGTATGATGTGACCTTGTTATGTATGGTAATAACCTAAAATATTTTAGAGAATGGAAGGGGACATACCTAGAAGATAGTTACAATAAAGCAAAGACAAAATAGGTCGGGAAAGTTAGAATTACTTAAACTTTATTCTTTAAAAAAATGTGGAATTATAGGATTTATCAGAATGTCTGGAATACTAGGTATTTATAAATATCTGATCCTTCATCCCCCAGACCTTAAATTAGTAGGATTTTTAAAGTAACACAAATTTAACCTTGAATTCTATATTTATGAAATTATTTGAATGTGAAAAATAAATCCCAAATTCTAAATGAACCCGTAACTTCTACTATAAATCGAACCTAATCCTAAAAACCTAATCTAAGCGATAAAAAAGCATTATAAAACGATAATTTCGTAGTTTCAAACCTATTTCAGGTTTTAAATTTCGAATTTCGACAGTTTACTCCTTAACTTTCATACGAGCAGCAAATACCAAAATTTCTCGCGTCTCAAAATTCTACTGAAAATTTCATTCCACACTTGAAGACCAAGACCAGCGTCCCCATAAAACCTAGAACCGTAAATTCTTACCCTAATAAAATTATACGAGAAAAAGCAGCATATCCATCCCAACGAAGCCCATAAACCATCTCTCTCCACAGCGATACTCGCGAACAAAAACCCCTCCGACCGAAAAATTTCAGTTCATTACTCGCATTATACCCGCGCCATAAACCGTCTCGAAACAGCAGCAGCAGCGCATCTCACCACCAATCCGACACCTCTCTCCCTTCGCACTTGTCTCGCAGACAACAACGGAGCGCCCATAAAACTCTAAAAATACTCATCGTCATTGTTCACCCCTCACTCTTCGAGTTCGACGGCGTTCCCGCGCGCGCGCACGCGATTACCCTCTCGAACTCGCGTGCACGGGGGTGCGCGTAGAAATTACCAGCCGCGCGAGCGATTAAGACAGGGGGTGTCTACGAAGTGGTTGAGAGAGAGAGAGAGAGACGCGAGTGAAATTATTTCGTTACGCCGCTGAGTTTGGTAATGGATGCGCAAGAGGAGTCGCCCGCGATGACGGGGGGGGGGGCGGGGGGGAGGGGGTGAAGTGAGATTTAAAAGCTCTCTCGGCTGATTTTTGCCCTGGCGTACGTGCGACTCTGTACGTAGGTGTGTGCGGCTAAGTGAAGTAATTAGTGGGGAAATGTCGTTTTTAGCACGGTGGCGGCGGTGGCAAGGGTGAAATGTGCGTAATGTTTTTTAGTATAGTAATTTGGGATGGATGCTAAGGGTTGGTATTCTCATGGAGAGTGGAGTGATGAGATATATTTTGAGAAAGGGTGAAGGGTTGATATAAGTGAGTTTTTAGCTTTCTTAAAAAGTGTATTGTAGGATTGAGAAAGAAATAGCGGTTTTAGATATGTATAAAAGCGTCACAGGGAAAAAGAAAATAGTTAAGAAAAAATTACTATTTAGTATACTAATTTTGAGGTTATGCTTATGGTCTTAGTTTTATTTGTCGACATATTTCTGCCTTATACGTTTTTATAAATTTTCTTCCGGTAGCATTTGGATAGACCGTTAATTACACACTTTTGCATTCACGTCGAAAACTATTTGATTCGAATTATTGACACAAATTTAATTGAAAAGTCAAATCGTTTTCATCAATGGTATCCATTTTCATCAATTTATTTATTCACGACTTCTTCTATATTGGAACCAATTGGCATCCAAATAACTTTCTTCCTCGAAAAACAAAAACAGTTTACTTGCACACTTTATGCCCAATAGCGCAGCAGCAGCGTCACACCCATAAACATAATGATTTTATTGCGGGAGCGGCCAACTGTTAGTACACACAGCAGCACCGTCCCCGAAATATCCCCTGCTTCCTCCTCCTCCCACACGACTGATTCTCCATAATCGTCGTTATGCCTTGCAATAAGAATACAAACGAGCCATTCACATTCGCGCGCCACGCTCTCTCTCTCTTCCGCGAGTTTGTTCAGCTTATTAACTTTTTTCCTCTCTCTCTCCTTCCTTCCTCCCTCGTCCGTCCGTCACTCTACGCAGCAACGGCGGCAGCAGCAGACGTCGTAATCCCCGGCGACGGATTTTCCGCGCGCGCACGCTAATAAAAGACGAAGGAGGGGGAGAGAGAGCGAATCCCGCGCGACTTTTCATACGTGTGCTAGCTGCCTTCCTCGTTTTTTTTTCTGCTAGGTATATATATCCGCTTTCGCGTGCTTCCGACTTTCTTTATGCGAGCTCGCGAGCGCGCAAGCGGCTTCTTGATTCTCCTTGCGTGGTGGAGCGAAGAGTAAGAGCATAATCTGCCTTGGTTCTGGCAGTCTAAAGAGGAGAGAGAGGGAGAGAGAGATGGGCGTCTGGTGGATTTGATAGTGAGGGTGTGTGTTAAGCGGAAGGAATTTTTTTATGAATATGTTGCTACGCAGCTGGGATGTTTGTAGGTGAAATTTATTAATGAAGGAGAAGAAAAATTATGCTGAATTACGGTGAAATATTAATGCTCGTGTGGTGGTATCTGTGATTAATATTTTATCGTTTATAACGGTATGAGAGTATGGGATGGTTATAATGTAATAGTTAGAAATAGAATTGGCTGTAAGGGAGAAAGTTACTGTAAAGTGTAGCAAAATCGTAATGAAAATATTCTTTTTACGGGTAAATTTTTTCTCATATCACTCAAAATACTGAACCAAAAGTTTTAAATGATGTCTGTAGTAAAATGTCTTGTGCGAACAAGAAGTGTCTTCTACAACTATATTCAAAGAATTTGTAGAACATACTTCTTCGAAAGTAATGAAATGATCTCCAAAATAATTTACATAAACGAGAAATACAAAAAGAAATCAGGCACATTAGGTAAGTGTATACTAAAATCTCATTTGCTGATAGCAATCAAATAAAATTATCTCTCTAGACATCAACCTACCACTTTACTAATATCCCAATTTCATCTCCTACATAAAAAAAAAAACATAAATTAAAAGATCCACCACGTCAACCAATTTCCCAAGAAAAAGCTTCTAATCCAAGAACACCATCACCACGACACCAAAAATTCCTTTACCCTCTTTAATTACCCACGGCAGAAAGAAAAAAAGAAAACAAACAGCCATCTATCCATCCATCCATCCTCTCTCCTCCTCCTTCAGCGTTACAACTCCTGCACTCGTACATAATTCGCGTCACTGGCTTTATCGGGGCGCGCTCCTCGCGGAAGGATACTCATCGCCATTACGCGCCCGCCGGCGACACCTGAATAATTCATCCTCCTGCGCGGCGGCGGCAATTCCACTGCAATTGGTCTGATCCTCTGCTACCCCCCGTCGCGCTGATGAAAAAACACGCCGGCCGAAACCTTTGTACGTGGTAGTCGTTGTCGTCGTCGACGACGTCGCCGACAGAGAGAGACAGGAATGTATATATAAAGGGAGAGAGAGAGAGAGAGAGGAAAAGGCCGACCCGACACTCGAAGTAATTGTCGCTGCTGTTTAGCATTCGTTTCTGCGGCTTAGTAGTTAGTGCAACAAAAAAGAAAAGCCGAATCTGGAACGAGTGCGACTGATATCGGCACGCTCCAGTTTCTCGTTTTCGCACTTCTTGGTATGGGTGTTGCTGAGCAATCATCTTCAGGGTAGAAAGAGAGAGATGATAAGCGAGTCAGCAGTGGTGGCGTGTGTTTCTCACACCTCCGACCCCCGAGAAAGTGATGATGAGCGAGAGAGAGAGAACGAGGGTTGATGAGAAAGAGGCTTTTAGAGAGCTTCGACGTGTACATGTGCCCCTGGATTATTATCCTCTTATGGGACAGAGGAGAGTTTTTTGGAGCGGTAATGTTGTACATTGCGACACGTGACAATGTGACAGACTAATGCGAGGAAACAGGATGTGGTGCGAAATTTTAAGACAGAGGCGTGGGTGTGAAGCGGCTGTTGGATTCATTGCTGTGGTTGGGCGTTCTCCATTAGGGTCTAACGCGGAATTAATATGCCGATGTAGCCGGGAAATGAATGCTCATAGGTGATGGTGTGGTTTTGGAGGATGACTATTGAAATCGTATAATGATTATCTGGTAGCAAAACTCGTTGGTATTTCGAAATATCTAAAAGCTATCGTTTGTTGCAGTATAAGATTATGTATCAACTTTGGATACAGATTTAGTTATAGCCCAAAGGTCAATCATAACCTATTGTTTTGTAATTTTATGATGAATCGGATTATCAACTGAAAGCGAGATAAAATGTATCATATCACAAATTTGAAACAATAAAAAGTAAAATGCTGAAATAATCATTTGGATTATTTCGTACAGCAATAAAATACAAAAATCAAATATGTACATAAGCTGAAAGACAAATAAAGGAAATCTGACTAAAGTTAACCGAAAATTACCACGAGTATCATTGCACCGTATTCGCGCGTCAATATTTACCCACGCCTCTTCATAAAACAATCCAATAATATTCGCAGCAATTAAAGTAATTCCCAAAGCACTCTTCACATGTATCTTTTTCTTTCTCTCTCTCTCGTTTGCAGTCACTTCACGCGCAATTGTTGGCCGCACACTTTTTCCATCCACACATACATATACATAAAATTCGCGAAAGCCATTTTTTTTCCTACCAACGATGTAAACGTGCACGCGCTCTTCACACAAATACACACACAGGCGGGCGCGTGGGCGCACCAATCAGACAAATTATACTATACCATTGGCGCGCGAAATAAAATCCGCTGATCGATTGGCGTGCGCGCCACTCTTTCTGAATGCAACGACTGGTTCTGTGAGGGGTGGGGGTGAAAGGCAATTTAAAAGCAGCCCAATTTCCTTTGTACCGGCAACGCGAGAGAGCGCGCGTGCGGCTAAAGTAATTATGGCCTTTCAAGACACAAGTGCGCGCGAACCAGCCGAATTATTTAATTCAATGGGCATCGATTGCAAATCAGTAGTGGAGTTTCGGCCAGTCGAGAGAGAGAGAGAGAGAGAGAGAGAGAGAGAGAGAGAGACAGTGTTGTGTGTTCGCCGAAAAAAAGAGGGAAAATTGAATTGGGAAGCGGCAGGGTTGTTAGGAGAGAGTGCGCCTATTAAGTTTTTCAATGCGACGGACAATGGGGATGTTGGATCCGTAATTAGAATTAGGGTTGCCTTTTTCAGGGAAGAGCAGATCGATGGCTAGTGCAGTATCAAGAAAAGTGCGGGAGTAATGCAAAAATTATCTTGAACTTAATAAAATAATGGTACTAGATTATAAAGACGTCATAACCTCAAAACTGTCCTTTGTTTCTTAGGAATATTATTTAGACCACTCATTAAATTACAAATATGTTTTCTAAAACACAATTTTGTTTTTTATTTCATAAGAAAATTCTTCTATATGACTGTCGCTAACGAATATTTCGATAATTATATGTCAAATACTTAACCCCCTTCTAACCTCTCCAATCAACCGCCGCCCTATATCATTAATTTTTCCGAAAACGAATCTAACGAAAAACCTACCTCGCTCTCTCGTATTATTATAATAATACACCATCGACAGGCAACTGGACCGTAAAGGCGCTTGCACAGCCGACACCCCCGAACAATTAAGAGGGAAAAAAAGAAATTCTCCCCGTTCAATAATTCCACCCTCCCTGTTATAACAATCACCCCTTTTTCCTTGCAGGTCGATTACTCTCTCTCTCTCTTTCTCTCTCTCTCTTTCTCGTCGTCTAGACGCGCACAGGTATATAAACGAATCGGCGGCAGGCCGCACAATGTCCATTATATTTCGTAACGTCTTACAAATCGCATCGATTAATACGTCCGCGAGAGGGCGCCGCCATTGCCGTAACTGGCGCTGCTGTTGCTACTACTGCTGCTACGCACGCGGACATATATAATGAAGTGTACCGAAGGGAAAAAGTCCGCGACTTTTGCGGAAGAGGAGGAAAGAGAGAGGCGGACGACCGGTAACGAGCGAGTCGGAGAGAGAGCGAAAGAGAGAGAGGAGAGATCCTTTTCATGCTCGCATTCAGGTGGAATATAATGTCGCGAGAGAGGGAGGGGTGCGCCGGCGGAGGCTGCAGGAAAGAAACGAGAAACAGACGGAAGGAGAGAGAGCGTTTACACAAAATGGACACTGCAGGAACGACTGGGTTTCTCTCTCTCACTGTGTACGTGAGTGGGTGAGCGAACCCTTCGACGGTATATAATCCGTCTTCTCCACTTGAGGGTCGCGGGAGCAGTAGCGGTGGAAGCGGGTAGGCGGATGGATGGATGGATGGATGGATGGACGTTACATGGATGGGCGATTTCCTTGCGCTTGTGGGTCGGACTTTTGTAAAACAGTTAGCCCTTCTCTCTCTCTCGGTGATTGCGGTAAGAGAGAGAGAGAGAGAGAGCCAGGCTCTTTAAAAGGGATGTTGCGAGACGAGGGTTTAAATGGTGTCCCTCTTCTTCTTCCTTTCCAATGTTATTGGATGTTAACAAATGTAGCCTGTCCTTCGAGCTTTCTTGCGCACGTCCCCCCTTTTACATTGATGGATAGAGGGATGGAATGTACGCGGATTGAGATTGCGCGTGGGCATTGGTATCAATGATGTTTGCAGACGTATTATGATTAGGTTGTACAGTGTATTGATTGGTGAATTAGCAGAGATTATTACGTTATTACGGAGAAACATACATCAATGAATTTCCACACACACACACACACACACACACACACACACACACACACACACACACACACACACACACACACACACACACACACACACACACACACACACACTACAAATATTTACCAAAATTATAGCCTAGGATACTATTGACACTGTTACAACAACGATCACACATATCACTAATAACCTGCGCAACATACGGCCGTATATTTGTTTAGGGTAAAAAGATACGGCATCCTAATAAAAAACAAACTTGACCCAACACTCGGCAAAGTATCAGCGCGCGAGCAAAGAACCGTCCCACCTATATACCTATCTCCTCTTCAAACTTGGCGTATTCCGAGAGAGAGACAAAATCTTTTCCGCTCGCATGAGTAGCGATGCCAGTTTGCTCTAGCAAAAGAAGCCGGGAGAGAAAGAGAAAAAGGAAAGAACGCGAGGGAGGAGGAGGAGGGGAGAATGGGAAGAAACGTTTCCGGCTCGTACGCAGAAACGCACGTGGTCGAGGAATGTTTTTGGCGAAGAGAGGTAGATGGAGGGGAAAAAAAGAACGCGTTCGGAATGTGTGTGTGTGTGTATACCTCGTATAGGAGACATCGTCGTCGACGCTCGTGTTTATACGACGCGGGAACATAAATATTTGCGTGATTTTTAAAAAGCCCTCAAGTGGAGGTGCGTCGTGGTCATCTTTATTTTTATATAGATATATTTTGCTATAGTTTTACACGGTGATGAACGAGCGTAAGTGGATGGGGCAGGGGGTTTCTCGCTTCGCGCTATTAAACTTTCATTGGAAAGTAATATTTCGAATTATAGGTTTTATAACTGTTTTATCTAAAATGTTTCTGCAATATTGTAGCGGCTAGTAAAATATTCGCACATTCGAACACAATTGTGCAGTATACATATGTATATTCCGTAACGTTTATTACTAGAAACAATATTACAGAAATACATCAACAACATTTAAAAAACATTGATAAAGTATTACCCACTTTCTTTCAATAGACAACATTTCACCCTTGCGCACTACTCTTTAATTCGATTTTCGGCACTCGAAAACGCTCCGCTGCGTCCCACTGTGCCAGCCTAATCAAACTGTAACACTTACGTCACTTTCGACCCATAACCCCTGCTGTCCCACTTGCCAGACTCTCCCTCTCTCTGGCTCTCACTCGCGAAAATGTCATCGTGTGCTCGATCGACAACTCCTTTGACGTTCGAACCAACGACGACGTCGGACCCTCGCGCGGGTTAATTGCAGTCATCGGCGACAAGTCCCGGGGCTTTTAAAAAATCCAAATCCGTTTACGTGTAGTGCCAGCGCGCATAATAGAGCGAGAACAGCTCGAAGAAAAGTGCAGCCAGGGAGAGAGAGAGAGAGAGATCGACGCGCGGGGCTAATGTACGCGCGTAATGGCTTTCGTTGCGCGCGACGTGTATAGAAAATGAAGCTATCGATACAGGGCCGAGTGCTGCTGCTGCTGTTACTAGGGTTATATATCGAACTATCGATAATGGCTCTCTTGCGATAATCAAAAAGGAAAGAGGTGAGAGGGGGAGAGCGAATTAGACGCTTTGTGCGAAAATTATCGCTCGAGATATATCGATTGGTCGCGTTTAATTGAATATATAATATGTAAGGCGGGTGTTGCAAGTTAATTTTGTTCTTATATTTAGTAATGTTGAAAAAAATCGTTCGCGATCGTCGAGGTTTTTCGAAATTTGATGGGAAGCTTACGTTTTGTAAAATGATTCTATTTGAGATGTTGTTTACCCGGTTAGGATGAACCTACCGGACGAGATTATAATGACCCTAAATTATTTATATCAATTTTAGTATAAAGTTTAACTATAAATGATTCTTTCATACATCAACATTGCAGTTTGTACATCAACTTATCATAGGGACCAAATTGTGCACAAAGATTCTGATCTGTGCAATGAACCTTGGTCAAAATTTATAGTAATTAAAATATAAATTCATGATTCCGGAACTTTTGGACTCTTACAAGAACGTACTTTCTTCTTTTAGAAGCTGAAAAATCTAACGCATCGACTATCTTTTACAATTTGAATTATCAATTCTCCATTACCTCCCCATATTTTGTGAAATATCTAATATACTGTTGCAAGATTGTCATCTTACAAAGAGCATAGGTACAGTCTTGAACTTCAATGCATCAAACTACCGGTTACCTATAGACACACAACGTCAATAAATTCCTTACCAAAGCGCGCACCTTCCCGAAACCTCTCAATCGTCAAAACTCACAACCCCTTACGCCGTAAAAATGGGCCGACAATGAGAGAGAGAGCTGCTACTTGAACCGAGACCCTCGAAAATTCTCGTCGTCGAAAGTCCCGTTGAAAGTGACAGTCTGACAAAGCCAACGACAATCCCGCGTGTCCAAACACTCGTTCACGCCTCGCACGCACAATACAAATCGGCTCGTACCCCCTCCTTTCTTTTTTTTTCTCGGCTCTATAGGGTGGGCTCTAATCCAGTTACCGCCGAGTAATAATAATGTGCCGACGGGAAATCAATCGGACGCCGCGCGCGTACTGCCGGCTGTCCAATTATACGACGGGATGCGTGCGGAGAGAGAGAAGGGGAGGGGAAACACTTTAAGGAGAGAGAGAGAGAGAGAGAGACACTACCACTTGGGTGGTGAGAGTACACGTGTGTGTCTGCGACGTGTCGCACGGGTCGTTGGATTCTCGTTGACGAGCTATTAGAGATCGATGATGATGGACGCGGCCGGCTACTGTGCGGGTTTGCCCGAGTTGCTGCTGCTACTGCTGCGAGAGGCCATTGGATGGGAATTAGAGACTTTATGAGGTAAAATGGTGTATATAGCGTGTGTGCTGTGAATTTGAGACGACGAGATTATGTGATATTTGTAGGTATGTCGTCCATTTTGTTTGTAATAATGGTCGTTTGATCCCTGGTAGAAATCGCACCAATATAACTGGCCAGCAAAATAATTTATGACTAGTTTAAATAGTGTAATAATATTCTATTGACATTGGTCATTTATTGCTTTTTTTCTAGTTAGAATTTTTATGAGGCTTTCCAATTTCGTTTTGCAAACTAATTAACGGCCATAAAATAGGATGGTAAAAACATATATATTTTACTAGTGGAGTAACCAGACAGTTCTTCGGTATTTTTATTACAGTATACATCATAGTTAAATGCAAAAAATAATAATTTCAAGTAGTTTTTGCCTATGAATTGGCCATTTTACATATTCCATTTTATTTAAGTTAAATAGGGTTTAAAAACGTTTCATCAAGAGACAAAAATTTTGGGCAATAAAGTAAAAATAGCCAAAAACTGTTTAAAAAATGGATAAGTTTTGTACTAGATAATTGTACAGAAAATTGTCCGTTGGTAGGGTGTAAAAAGGCGCGATTGAACGTTTCATGATGGGCTACAATGTTTATTGAACAGCTACATGTAATGATAATGTTATATTTGTCAGGTGTATGTGTTGATACCATCACAGATCGCTTTAACTCCTCATTAAACACCGCTAATAGTAATAATATATTTACAAATTCGTTTTGCACACCCCTGGTGGAAATTAAAATCATTTTTTGGGCAATAAATGGCTAGTTTGATCCAAAATGAAAAAAAAGGACTCCAGTTTTCTTCCATGAGTGTAACGATTTTTTAAACCTATTTTTCACATTTATTGGCCGGAAAGATGGTCACCATTTTGTACTATCTATTAATTTGGCATTCTAATGCTAGTTGAAATAGCTAGTCAACGAAGCCATTATATATATATATATATATAGAGTGAAGCTGTAAATAGTACAAAGACTACTAAATTTTGTTTATATTGCAGTAATCTATCTGTTAAGAATATAATTTTTACAATGTATGACTAAATTGTTATCAAATTTTAATGTTAAGGCCGTTCTATAAAATGGGAGAAGTTGATGGAAAAAAGCGTTGCACTTGTGTCTAATAACTAGCCATTTTCAATGGCCAGTTTCTGTTTTTCTGCCTATTTTTAATGGACTAATTTCTATCAGAGACTCATCACACCGATTTCACTAACAATTTAATTACAACAGACAGAATTAAACTCACCATAGGTACTTCCACCAACGAAGTACTAAAATCCTTCTCAAATGCGCAAAATTGAATAAAACAAAAATTACCAGCCACTTCAATTCGTTTATCAATATTCGCCAGCAGCAGCAGCAGCAGCAGCAGCAGCGCTTCTCCCTAATTTAAACAATATACAATCGGCCAGCCCAGCGCCGCTGCAAAGAGAGAGGGAGAGTCGTTATCAAAGTTTCACACTGCCGCTCGCTCCATTATAATAAATCACACGCGCGCGGGCGTGGAATTTTGCGCGGATAATGAGATGGTTTGACACAATCGTAAACGAGAGATAGAGGGACACGGGACTTTGGAACTCTCTCCCTCTCGTGTGCGCGCATTTGGCGGTGGGCCAGGATTTTCCACTCTAATGTTTTTACGCGAGCGGGAGTGTGAGAGCAGAGAAGCGGCATGTGCGACGAGTGATACAGACACACATACACATACGTGGCAGTGTAGCCGACGACGGCGAAATATGTCGATTGGCAAAGTTGTTGCAAAGGTATACGAGTGTGCAGTTGAGGGCGAGGTGTCAGTATTTATTGCGGCTTTTCGGGAGCTGGTTTTTAGTCCGGTGGTTGTAACGCGGTGGAGATTGGTGATGGGTAGTAATTTAATTATGTTAGGGAAATGTTGTTACAATGGGCTTACAACGTTCTTTTGGTATTTATTATTCCACTTTTTAGGTAATTGTTGGGATTAAAATGTTAATACTCGTGGGAAATGTATACTTATATGATCGTGTGACCGTTTAAAGATAAAATTCGATTTACACTTTAATATTAGTGTGTATAAAATTCTACTTCGTAATACAACGTACGTAAAAACTTCATGAACGTTGAATCATAAAATATAACATTTTTGTTGCATTGATATTATGGTGTAAAATTAATATTTACGCGCATTGTGATAATAAAAATAGCTTATCTAACGGGGGCATTTAGTGGAAACTGCGTGTGAAATCGCATTCTATATTCTTGTTGCATAATGTGCTATATCGATGTTATATACATAAATATGCAGTTTTATGTTTTGTTTCGAAAGGAGAAACACGATCTTATTAGGTTCACGTGCGCGTAAAATTAAAATCTAATGTCAAGCAGCTTCTAAAATATGATGACAAATAGCGTATCCGTAAATAATGATTGCAGGTTAATTATGCATAGAATTTTTAATCCTCGGGTATAGTGCGACGCATTCTTTACAGATTCTATTCTGTTTTTATATATCTGCTTTATTTGTCTAGAAATATAATTAATGATAAAGTCTGCGCCAAAGTCAATGTCTTACAACCACAGATACATGATTAGTATTGATGAGATCAGTTAGGTCTAGGTCGTGACGTAACGTATCCCAAGTTTTGTATAAACCATTTAAATTACAGTTAATAATTGATTTTTCTTTTTTTTTTTTTATATACTTCATTTTAATTTCAGACATATTCGATAAGTTAATTTTGTTTACACCTATTCCATTCATTAACTCTCAAGAAAAAAAATTATCAACCTAAATAGACCCATTACCATAAAAAACTCCCCGCGAATCCCCGAAACCTACGACGAAAAAAAAAGACATTCCACGACGATCGCGCGACAAGTGCGAAATTCACACTACACAACTCACTTCCTCTCTCTCTCTCTCTCTCTCTCTCTCTCTCTCTCTCTCTCTTTCGCGCGTTCCTTTTTTTTTAATTCGATTCGCGTACCCGGAACCAACCACGAGGGAATCACGCGAGCAGAACATCTCTCTCCTCTCCCTCGTGGCATTCTCGCTTACTCGTATACACACACGTATATATATACACGGTTGCGCGATTTACCCTGCATTATTGTAATTGCGAATTTGCTCGTGTCTCTCTCGCTCGCGGGTTCTCGCTCGAGCGACTAGCCGGCGCACCCGCCCGCCGCGTTATTAATTAATAGCAATTTTATTCGTTCTCGCGCAAGCGACTCATTCACGCGGAGGAGACAATGCGCGAGCGAATGGATTTTCACGCGTAATCGTTACCGTACGCGCGAGCGATATATAAATGTGTAATGTAATTAAAGTGGAGTGGAGTGTGTGTATGTAGCTTTCGACGATTGTCGGGGCTATATTGTCTGCTAGACGGCGGGGAGAAGACGAGTCTTGTTTTTTTGTTGCAAGTTGTCTGCTGCTGTGGCTGCGGGTGAGAGTAATTTTTCAAGGTTTCAGAGAAGCGAGAAGTGGATAATGGAATTTCAATGAGACGTTAAGGAGAGATTGGCGCTTGCGATTTTTTTTTAAGGTTTGTGGCGGTCTTTTTTTTTTATTTGATTGGCTGATGAGTTGGAGGAGAAGCGGGTAATAAGAGTGATGGAATCGAACCAATATTGGTTTACATAAGATGGATGAAGAAGTTCCGAGGGAGGTAGCAAGATTTCAGGTACATATTTTCATTCTATGTCAAGTTTTTTTGAGGTGATATAATGAACTTCATAGAGAATCTAATAAATTATTATCGTAGTGAGGAGGTTGAAAAACAATAATGGAAGAAGAACGATGGAAAGCATGTCTTGCCACAAATGTCTGTAACTACTGACCGTACAATAATATCGATTGAACTCTGTTACATTTTTTGGTTGTCTTCAGTTTCATTGATTACTGACGTCACAATCGTCTTCTATAATTCTACAGACTTAACAAATTTGTTCACACTTCCACGAAGAAATGTTTCGATGTTAACTATTGTATTCTTCCACTTGTTTGAAACCACTGAACTCAAAGACGAAAACTCGCCAAATCCCTCGCACCCTTCATTCGAAACCAAAATTACCGGTATCAGAATTGAAACCACCATCACGACCTTTTTCTCTACTCTTTCAGACTCCAACGAGCTTACGACGACACACTACGACACAATGACACACCGCTATATATATACAGATGCACCTTTGAAGAAAGTAATCAGCGACGAATGACGGAATAAATCAGCGCGCGAGCGGGAGTTACCCTCCCGCAAATACAATTAGCGAGGGATGCGAGAAAGAAGACGAACGAAGAAGCGCGTGCATGTGTAGCATATGCGCATCGCGCGTTTAATCAAGCCCCGAGCGCGCGCGCATTAGGGGAAAAGAGTCGTGACGTAGAAAAATTAGCGCGCGAGAGCTGGGGAGGAAAAGGTAGGTAGGTAGCAGTCGTGTGTGCTCTCTCTTGATCGAGTTGAACGGCATGAGGGTGGATGAGGTGAGGTCGATCGCTGCGAGAGACGGAGTTTAATGCGGTATTTATATGTACACACTCTGTGTGGGTTATGGAGAATACATATCTGCCTCATTCAATATGAGCTTTTTAGATGAGAGATAAATCTCTGCTGCGTTGGGTTGTTAATGTGTCGTGGTGGTATTTGATTTTCAAACTAGACCTCTAGTAAATTGCCAAGTAAGAATCTGTAATGAGAGTGATTGATAATCAGGTTATGATGATGAAGAACTGGGTTGGGGCAGGGTACTTTACTGATTGAGTAGATGATAAAGGACTTTGGTAAGTTCCAAACAAGATGGAAATTTCTAGTAAGAAATTTATTGATGGTGTGTCTGTCAACTGTACGCCGTTTTATCGTAAGTAATCAATGATGTTATTGTTTCATAAGTACCCAAGTTCTGCTTTTACAATGTGAGCTTAGTTAACGTAACGTTTACAGTGCTTACTTAGTATATTGCACGAATGTTGCGGTTATTGTTGATGACTGTGCGATGAAGCTTTTCAGCTTTCTGTGGACGTTTTTAAATTTTATAATACCTGTTACTTGAAATCTTTGAATATTCATCAGGCCAACGCGGCAGCTCGGCGTGTTTTTACACGGAGGTAGGTCAAGTGATCATCTAACTCGAATTACTATAAATATTCATCATAATTCTAAGTAGTCCTTTGTGAAACTTTACGAATAAAATACTGTCTCTCTTTCTCTGAATAGTGCTTGAAAAGTTTCGCGACGACTTCATTCTGGTTTGACGGCCTTTGACGTTATATATGCCGTATATGTATCATTATACGGCTAAACTTCAAAGACCCGCACCTGCACTCTTCATTACACCGCGTGTACAACGCAAAGAATTTTTCAACAAATCACCCAACTTTTTTTGCTCTCTTCACGCGAAACTTTCAACTTTTTTTAAATCAGTCTGGATCTTTATGAGTTTATTGTTTATCTTCATCTCTCGCGCTCTATCTTTATAACCATCTCTTCAAATGACATCAATTATAAAATGTTTGCAGCTATAATTTACGGTACGAAATTAGTTTTATACATATATATATATGTAGTCAAGTTATTGCCAGTGCTAACACCACTATACATAAAAAAGTAAACTTTGAGTTTTCCTGTAATTAAAAAAAAAGCGACGCTCCAGTTCGCAAACTCATCGGCTCAGTCGCAAACACTCCTGAAACGCAAACTTTCATTCTCTCTCTGTCACTCCCCCCCCCCCCTTCTCCATCCATCCGAGAGAACTACAAATAGGCCGAGAGAAGCGTGACAATTAATACGAACGCGCTCTCCTTCCCTCGCGTTCCGTGAAAATAAGCGAGAGAGGACGCCGGGCGATGAACCGGTTAATCCGACGAAGAGAGAGAGAGAGGGACAGAGTTCAAGAAGTCGCATCGCGGAAACGGAGAGCGCCGGACGGCGCAAAATTACGCTCGTGAATTCGTTCAAGATTCGCCGAGTCGCTGATTCATGAAAATCCCGGCGCGTCGGGACTGGGACGACGTGGAGAGGGTTGGGGGAGGCAGGAAGAGCAGCTTATACCGAATTTTGCAGCTGGTGGGATCGATTGATATTTCAATCTCGCGATTTTTCGTACGCCTCCTGTACGCTGCTGCGGATGGGAAATTGATTTTCACTGGGGGGAAAAAAAGAAAGAATGATTCTTATCCGGAAATTGCGCGATTCTTAGAATTCGACGGATATAGAATCTCAATGCAAATACAATTTAATAGAGAGTAAGTTGAAGGTAATTTTAGATAATAATGATGTGAACCTAAATTATTCTTCGAATGATGACGAAATAACCGAGGAATACAAGTATGCTCAAATTGATTCATTTTTCTATAATTTTATTTAGAAACTTAATCGCGTCTTGAAATGTCTTATTTCTTTTGGTAAACTAATGCGTTAGAGAATAGAATAGAAATGTAGTTTATTTGCATTTGAATTAGAAAATCTTGTTGTCCAAATATATGTGTAAATACATCTCTGCATAATCAGCGACATTGTTTAAAAATTAAAATACTGAAAAAGTGACGTAATTATCACAGTCGGTTATCGCATTATATATTCCTAGGAATAAGTCATATCACATTGAAAATATTACAGAGAGCATAAAAAAAAAATAAAATTAAAGTTAAAATTATAATTTGAAATTAAAATATCACAGTATTACAGGTCAGAGCGCATTAAAAGTAATCTAAACTAAAAATAAAATCAAAATCAACATCCACACTGTCGGTAAAGCGCATTCAAAGTTTTTTCATTTGGTTAATAACCTCTTTCGAATTACTACGCGTGTATGAATGATTTCTGCTCAGATAACCAGTCCTACAATATTTTGACCATCCGCTTAAGAGACTTTTTGCATTCTATCGAAGGTAGTGCAACATTAATTAAATCTTCCGAGTTTCATAGTACGTAAACCCCATTAAAATCTCTCCCCACCTAACACACTAGCCACGAAAAACAGTAACCAAAGGAATTCTTTCATTCCGACCACATCAGTGAACCTATCCTACACCAGAAAATATCCTTCACAGAAACTGCTACAACCTTACAACTGCGACAAAGGAATCGCGGCCCTCTGACCGTACCTCCAAAAAAAAGCCCTACACACGTGTGCCACTCGAAAAACGCGCAAAAGAGTTTTGTCAAAAGCGTATAGCAAGTCGTATTTTCCAAGCCGTTTCGCGCGGTCGACGCACCGCGGAAATTGCGTTTCCACACCGCGCGAGATTTTCGATTGCGACGCAAGTGTGTGTGTGGGTGGTAAAAACGACCGCTTAATTATCGATCGCGCAGGTGAGCGCGAGCATATGCACACGAGGAGCGGGGGTGAGAGAATGATTTTTGGAGAGGGAGAAGAAGAGGGAAAGAGTGATTTTCTTTTGATCCAGAGAGAGAGAGAGAGAGAGAGAGAGAGAGAGAGAGAGAGAGAGAGAGCAGTGAGAGCGCAGGGCTCGTTATGCGCGAGGTCTTTGACGGGTCTTTTGGAGAAGAGAGATTTTTCGCCAGGAAAAAAACTGTTGTCGGCGACGACGACGACGCCGGCTCTGCCTCTCTCTCTATGTGTGTGTGGAGTTTGCAAGTGCCAGCGCGTTCGCGGTGGTTGCGCTGAGCGCATATAAAGGTCGACTGACTTTGTTCTGTTAAATGCGAGTAAAGAAATGTGAGGTTGAATTGGTGTGTGTGTATGTGCGCGCGCAGTTTTTTTTCTCATTTCATTGAGAGAGAAAAAAAAACTGCGCGTGTAAAATGCCGTTACGAATGCAGTTGTCGATCGAGCTGCGACGGCAGAAAACCCCAGTTGTGCGACCAAAGCCCTTTGTGCTGCCTTAGATATTGATGGTTGGAAGATAAAAGTGAAATTCTGAATAAACTGTAGCGTGTAAATTGAATTTTTTCGCGCGGTATTTACGTTATATGGTTGCGTGGGCCGCTTTACAGTCGCTCATGTAAGAGATATATGTCAAAGTAACCCTCTGAAGGTTTTGAAATTATTGTTTTTATCCCTTTTATCCTGCGGGGAAAAGCGTTCATTCCCCACAAAATGCAAACCGTACAACTAACCTTATGGTAGATTGTGTAACAACTCTAAATTACCACTAATTATCTCGTTTAAATAACCGCTATGATTCTTTCATACATCGATAAAATTAGTTTCTATGTTAACCGCTAGGCTGCATTCTATAACTCATCAAGAAAAGCATCTGACGTGTGTTTGTATATTAATATATCTTATAAGTGTAACTATGTTCCCACTCTCTGCTCTCAATCTGAAATATAAAATCAATTCTTTTGCTAAGTGAACAGGGGATACGCTCTTGGTCTCTCAGTCATGTGTGGCTTGATTGTGCGAGGCACAGTGCTGAGGTGTGAAAAGTACCTCTATCACAGCTGAGAGTAGATAAAATCCATACACTCATAAATAGTTTTCTTCTCTTTATTTTTTTCAATAAACTAAGATCTTTTTTTTTTGTAAAATCTAATTGTTTTTGTTTCACGAATTATTTCTCTCTACTAAGATCCAAAAGAAAGTAAATTTCGTCCCCCTTATCCTGAACCTACATAAATTAATTTCTTTATTAGAAATCTTGTTCGTTACAATTGCCACAAACTACAATTCTATCCACTTCTACTCCACAAGCACACTATCCATCACAGCGAGGCCGCCGACTTTTCCAATTCGCGCGTGCTGCGTAATATTCCATATCGTGTTCACATCATTAGTACATCGAGATTTAATTCTGAACCCTCCTCTCGCCCTCACCCCCAGTTCAACGGTACCGATACATTGGCAATTTGACGCTTTATGTATTTTGATACTAACACGATCATGTAATTACATACATGTGTACGTGCGGGAGAGAGAGAGAGAGCTCAGAGCCGGAGAGAGCTGAGCGCGGTAAGTGGCAGGATGAAATTCCGCGGTTAATACAGCACCCTAGCGGACGGAGAGAGGAGGCCCTCGCGCGCATAGTAATATCAGAATTCCAACGTGCAAATTCGATGTTACGCGACATGTGTAATTACAGTGATATTATTGTACGCCGACGCGGCGCGGGGGGCTAAGGACGGACCGCGCTCTCGAGAGTGTCTTTTGCCGAGGCTTTTCAGGATTGCGCGCGAGGGTAGGGATTTGAAATGCGGTACGTGTTTTGTTTCGGGGATGAATTCTAGGAACGGGGTTGCTTGCGGATTTCAACGTTGAGATATGTTTTCTTGGGTAATTTAGTGGTGAAAGCGGTATTCATTTTACTTGTCACACGGTATTTGCTTTGGTATTAGGAAGAAAAGGGGTAGGTTAATAGTCTCTTACACACTCTATATATCTTCAGTAGTTTCAAATGGTTTACTTTCTTTACTTTTTATACGAAAAATGGGGGATTTGACTAAATATACACTGACATTTCTCACTACGCGTCAGGATACCTGATGTTGTCAGCACCCGAACCACTGCGATATTTTTAATTAATTGTTCAAAGAATCATGCAAACGTCAATAACTAGGCGAAATTAACTTTCACCTTTCGAAATCCACATCACCATTCCACTCGCTAATCTCTACACACGAGAACTAGTCGAAACAGAACCCGCGTATAGAGAACCTCAGACGCGGCGCCAACTCGCGCACATGTGTGTGTGTGTTCATTTCTCGAGGAAATTCGTCGGCACTTCCACGCGCGCCTCTCAGACCCTGATAAATCTCTACGGCAAGCCTTTGAGCTTCTCTCTCTCTCGTTTGCTTGTACACGTGCGAGCGCAAAAGCGTTGATCGCCCGCGCGATAAGCGATATTTTCGCCCGCGCCGGCGCGTGGGCGTGTAATGAGCGATAAGCTTAAGTGCGTTTAAGCGCGAGTCCTCAAGTCGGTGCGATTGGAGATGGGAGGATGAAGAGGTCGTTCGTCGGTTCTAAGGCAGTTGTAATGAAATTCGTATTAGTCGGATGTAAGTTTTATTTGTTTAGTTAGCGTTAGTTGTAGTATTTTAAACAATCTATAATTATTATTTTTTATCAAGTTATTTTCGTACATTTATAGTCGGGTAAAATAACAGAGTTAATATTTTTAATTAACAGAGCTTATGTTGAGATGAATTCAATTTAAAGGAATAAAATTAATTTACAGAGGATCATCTTTTATTATCAATAAAAACGATACAGAGTAACACTTAAGATCATTAAATTTATACTATTTATCTTCTTTTAAATTTAAGTTCGTCTCACTTCTATCTTTATTACTGATAATGACTAGCAGCAAGTAAACTGACATTGCAGTTTATTACATTTTATTTTTCATTAAAATCAATGTATAAACACAGTAACATCAGCTCATCAATTTCCACAAATATTAGCATCTCAAAAGCACTTCTCTACCACAAGGAATAAGCTTCAACGCTGAACAATCGTCCGTCCCAGCGGCTTCATCACCATCACTGATCGTTTCCTAACCCACAGCCGCGCTCTCGAGTTCAAAGTCCGCCTCCCTCCGTCCTCTCTCAAAACCATTCCTCATCATTCGCGACGAGAGACCGAGACCCAATCAAAACTCGCCATCTAACTTTTCTGGAAATGAAGACCACAGCAGAGGTGCGCGCAAACATTGCCGGTAACCAAACGTCGATTAGCCCAGGCACACATAGAGCAGCACCAGCGAGAGATGGACGCGATTAGGCAAGTCGTCATGCGACTCTCTTTCGCCTAGCTTCTAAGCAAAAGAAAGAGAGAGAGAGAGAGAGAGTATTTGCTCGAGATGTAGGGTAAAAGCGTAGGCGAGAGGGCAAATACTCGCTCGCCGCACACACAATATTATCGCGCGGCAGAGATCTAAACTGCCTGCCGCCTCGTCGTCGTCTTCTTCGTCGCCCAGTTCCTCTACCCGTCTTTCAAGCTGTGATCTTCATCCTCTCAGTCGTCAAGATTGCGCACCTCCGGCGCTTCTCGCTCTAGTCGCCGGCTCTCTTTGTTTAACACCCGGGGCATTAATACCGCTCTCTCGCGCTTTTTATGCATCTTTGCTTTCTCTCGTATTTTTTTGTTATCCTTCTTCCTGCTTACTGCTTTTGTCTCGTTCCCTTGTTTTTGTCTCATTGCTTTAATCCACTTTCATTCTTATGAAGAGCTGCTGCGTGACGGCCGAGAGTCTAATCTCGTTTGCAAGGATGGATTTTCTGATTAGCCTCGTAGTTTGGTGGTGGGAATTCAGTGTTTTATGCAATAACAGTAGTGCTGACGTCGCTTTGTTTTCGAAGAGATGGAATGTTCGTTTATGATACTAATAGAAAAGATAGATGAAAAGTGTTACTAACCGTCGAGTACATTGCTGTAGGTCAATGACCTCTGTGAACTACATTTGCAATACACAGAGAAAAAACATTAGAAAGCACGAATAATATAAATTTTAAGTAACTATTCCATTAATATAGCGCTATTAAATTTGTCAATTACTAAATTACGTGCGTTGGAACACCTCTAAAGTTACAAGCTTAGGGATCAC
The DNA here is from genome assembly GCA_030522905.1 of Torymus flavipes. Classification (NCBI taxonomy): domain Eukaryota; kingdom Metazoa; phylum Arthropoda; class Insecta; order Hymenoptera; family Torymidae; genus Torymus; species Torymus flavipes. The sequence continues at coordinate 52,737 of JAPYZO010001102.1, read as the reverse complement.
CGAAATTGTTTCAAACCGAAGGAAGAACGACCCACCAATGAGAAATGAATGCAGCTAAGATCTGCAACAATTGTCATAATACTTTAAAATTTTTCTGATATTCAATAATTATTATTTTTAAGAACTCAATTTGGGCATGTTGATTTCGTCTACAATTCAAATAGATAAAGTAAGCTAATTTAATACATAAATATAATAATAACCTTACATATGGCACTTAACTTCATAAAAATACAATCGATTGATTGAATGTAATCAAAACTATTATTGCATTATTATAAAAATCTATCAGATTCTTAACAAACAAAAGAGAAATGATAGCGTTATTTAGGTGTAAAAGTATCAAGATTCAAAAGTAGTTACCTCAGAAGTTATCATTATTTACAGAAATGCTTGAAATGCAGTAATAACCATTTCGCCGACAAAATATTCTCTCCACTTCAAATGTACGTACCTGCAACAAAAAATAAATAAATAAATATCCACATTTCAGCAGTTTGAAATTAATAAAATCTCGCTCAAGTATCGATTCCCACACATTTATTTCACATTTACCGCTACACTCGACGATTTTTATTTTTCATATAATATTCGTTATCGCGGCAAGTGTGCTCACTACGCTCGCTGAAAACTGCGCCCAGATGGTGTGCATCTTGCGGCTGAATAGAAACCCCCCTTCTCCCGCCCCCCGCGTAAAGTGGGAATCTCTCCACTTTGACAGCCGATATGTTCTTCCCTCTCTCTCTCTCTCTCTCTCTCTCTCTCTCTCTCTCTCTCTCTCTCTCTCTCTCTCTCTCTCTCTCTCTCGCACTTCGTTCGCGCGTTCGTTCTCATAGCTCGTGAGCCGCTGAGTGCGCGCTATTTCTACTTATTTATAAATCGATCAAACGATTTTTTCCGCGCTACAAAACTTTGTATAAGCCTCCCGCGGAGGTGTTTCGTTGTGATTATAATTTTCAATTACAACAGAGTGGTGTCTTGACGGTGAATGATGAGTGTAAAGCATAATAAATTACGGTGAATTAGTTATCTAAACTTTGAAATTACTTAATATTTTATGCTAGCCTGATTAGTTTTAAACATCTTTATAAAGAGATCAAGACAAGTTTTATATACACAAGAATAGAAATTCAAACGGAACAAATTGATAGTTCTCATTAATTATATTTGGCATATCTTATAGAACCGTGAACTGAGATAAAAAATAAATGTTTAAAGTTAAGAAGCTAAGAGAAAAATACAAAAATCAACATTGTCAACTACTGGCTTCTAATGTAAGCATTTGCTGCTCCACATTACCTAAACATTATTTTCTTTATTAGCTATATAAATTTATTAGTTTGTGGTCAAACTCAATAATCCTTCAACATAATTTGATAATCAATTCTACCACTACTTGGTCAAAATAATTCCTAAGTCTCCCAAAAACGTCTTAATTCCTTAATACCTGAAATCTTTATTTCCACGTCTCTATCTTAGCATAAAATCCCCCCCCCCCCCCCCCCCCTCTCCGCAACCAAGTTTCTTCTATTTTTATTTAAGACACATAACTCCGTGTCCGCGTACGTAATCCCCGTCAAGGGAGCGAGGAAGAAAAAAATCTCCCGAGAACGCCGAAAAAAATCTTGCTTTTTGCCGATTTAGCAACGCAGATTGGATGGAGATTGGATCCGCGAGGATCGCAGAATGGGATTGAAAATGCACGGCTGAGCGGCAGCAGCAGCAGCGCGGCGGCGGTGGGTGGCATTAAAGAGGAGACCGGATGGCGAACCTTTGAAATTTATTCGATCAATTCCTTGGCAGCTTAGAGAGAGAGAGGAACGTAGCCCCAGTGTCGAAGGCAGAGGGAGGCGCGTGCGCACGCCGTCACGGGAGAGTTTGAGCGATCGAGTTGCCGCTTCGATGTCCGCTGACTTCCGGTTTTTTTCTGCGCACAGTTCCCCTTCCTCCTCTTTCTCTCGCGAGAGCGCAATCAAATGCTATGCCGATCGATCGCATTTGTCACGCCGTATGAACTCGTATAGGGTTGCACTCGTAGTAAAAATATTTGCCTGCAGCCGCGAGCGCCGCGGCGCGATTGTGGAAAGCGAAAAAATCGCTGAACCTTGTTTCCTGGCGATATTAGATTTACAACTCGCCGGGCTCGAATCGTGTATCGGCCAACGCATTAAATGAATCAAAGGTGGAGAGGAAGTAATTAAAAAATAAAAAAAAATTTATTTTTCTCGTTCGACCCGATGAGAAAGATTTATTCTGCGTGAATTATTCGGATGTGGTCAACGATTGTTGGAGAAAATATGCAATTTTGATAAATAGACCACTATCTGAGACTTCGGCATTGGAAAATTTCATAGAGGCGAAAATACGTAATTAATCTTTCAGCGCATGAATCATGACAAATATAGCTCAAAATTATTAATGTTGGAAAGGAAGCTAGTAAGTGACTCTGCTATCTATTTTGTTTTCCAGACGCTTGGTAACTCTATATCATTAGTCCTGTATTACGTCTCTGGAAGATAACTTTATTATTTTAACGTTATAAAATTTAATTCTTTCTTTAATATTTTTTTGAAAATTGGTGCCTTCTAAAGTGACCTTTCAAACCCTCTGATAGTTTGGCGAAACAGTTCAATAAAAATGTGAATTTTTATTCTATTCGGGACTGAGAATCCAAAACTTTCCAATCCTTTGAAAAGTAACGTAGAATAGCCGAGCGATTAATTTCTTAATCAGCTTCTTCGTTATACTAATATTACAGTTGTTATTAGAATTTTCAAAATATAGTTATTGATTAAATCAGGCAAAGTATATTTACGATTTCTCTAAATATTTTCATTATTGCTTTCCTGTTTATTTCTTATATACAAAGATAGATGAATACTAACTTATTCGTATCTATGAGCAAAACATGGTTGAAAATCGTTTCATCATATCCATTCATTAGTCAGTTTTACTATCTATTTTATAACTTATTCGCCATTTCATATAGATGAATTTCTACCAGGGAATCGTACAAACAGATTATGAAAAGAAAACCATAGTCCATTTACTGCGAACGCCATTTCAGCACTTGCTAATGAACACCGGAACACCGCCAAACTATCTCACGCATCTCCCCCTTGCACTTGCTTGCACCACCCGATGGGGTATAATACAACGGCAACGACGACGACGCCATTCACTTTGCATGATTGCGGACGATCGCGTTGCGTCGAAAAAATCGCCGAGAGAGACCGGCAATTTTTGTAAGTGGATAATGCCGTACTATCTTCCGGGTTTACGCGTATAATATACACACGCGAAACCGCCGTCGTCGCTATTAGCGTATGCGTCGTCGTCGCGGTAATCCCCTTATTATCTCTGTCTCGTTGGCGCGCGCAGTCGCTCGGAACGGTGCTCTCCTCCACTGTTGCTATCAGCCCGTGGAAGTAGAGTTTGGTAATGTGAGTGAGGAAGTAAGGAACACCGGGACTAAGGGATGAGAAGGCCGGTGAAAGGTTTTTTGTAGGACTGAATCAAGATAGTTGGTTGATCTTTTAAGATTCTTGTGTAGAAATATATACCACTTATTGAGATAAGACTAATGTACAAAAGAGTTTTCAACTGTATTTAAAATTATTCATAATGAATACATACCAGTAGAAACAGATGAATACAGTAAGGCATGCAAAAGTATATTTTCTGCTCTTTTCGTGCAATTTTTCTATTATTTTAAATCGTTTTATAGAAATATATTGTTAAATTGGTTTTAAAAGTTTTAGTTTGAAATATTAATTTTCAGAACATCCTTTAGAGGACCAGAATTTAATTGCTACAAACTTGTGTTATGTATAAATTATATATAAAGTTCCTGTATCATGACTCGAGTTTATATCCTGGCTTCCAGTCTGAAAGGGTAGAAAAAAATGTCGGATCTTTAATTTAAATTTAAAAAAAAAAAAAAAAAAGTTATATAAAGATTTGAAGAGACTGTAAAATATATTGATTTCTCAACTCTTCTTCAGTTATTACCCAGAGCTATCGACGTGGACGTAAAATACATTTATACGTCCTTTTTTGGTTTCTTTTCTCTCTTTTTTTTTTACACTTTTTCTTTATTAGTATTTTTAAACACGTATACGTATGTTGTTGGAGCAAAATAATGAATAACATAAATAACATGAATAATTGAAATCGTGATACGTAAAGGAAAATATATTTTAACAAATGTTGCACAATTTTACAAAACTTTTTCATTTGATGAGGGCTTTTCACTAATTCTATCGCATTCCTACTTTACTTACGAGTGGACACGTCTCGATGGAATTCTGACAGATTTTCATTCATTCTCGCGCGTTTTTTTTCAAACGCCGTTGATTAATTGTTAACGTGCTTCTCACGGGTTTAAAGCTCGAAAATACAAAATCATATCCAATTTTCAAACATTTTGCCACGTCCAAGCCTCATCGAGAGCCTCCATTCTTTATATGAATATTCGGTACGTTTTGGCATATTATCGTATTTCAGCAATCGTGATCCCGTAATTAATACCTGGCATTATTGCTTTTAAATGTACGACCAAATTTTCAAAACTCGAATCTATAAATAAACATTTAGCTTCAAATACTTTTTAAATAAAGAGAAATATTTATTCTTATGTTTTATTATTACGAATAACATAATCTATGTATTTAATAACTTTGTCATTGATATCTCAGATTTTAATATTTTTCTTAAAAAGATGATGATAGAATGATTACAATTGATAATTACACAATTCTTAAAATGCGTATATTAACATTTTTACCTTAGTCTGTTAATTCGGATATTTTAATAAGATAGTCAACTACTGACAACTCGACCAAACCTGACCTTTTGACCGTTAAACCCAGTCACTACCCCGCCATCTTCTAAATATTAGACCATCCAACTTCAACATCCAGATTACTTGACTACTACATGTTCGCCACTAAAAGGCCCCCGCAAAGACTGACAATTTCCAACGAGTTTGCCCATCAAGATTACATTCCATTGGGGACAAATGATTCCATCAAGTGGCACTCATCATCCGCTGCCTTTGAACCTGCCAGCCGCGGGGCTGAAATCAATGCGCGCCGTCTCTCTACCACCGGCGCGCGGCATTTTTTCTCGATGCCTCGCCTAAGTTGTTGGTATAGACATAGTCGGGGCGCTCTAGTATCAACAGCTTTTTGCCCTCTCTCTCTCTCTAGGCTAAAAGAAAAACCATCTCCAAGACGAGGAATAATTGCGCGCTGAATGACAGGCGGAGTGAAAGCAGGAGCGTACGCGCGCGCATTAGCCCCGGCCAAAGGGAGAGAGAGCTCCATAGCTACAAAAAAAAGTGAGCGAGTGGAGCGAGGAGAGAACCTTTACCCTTTCACGTGTACAGGTAAGGTTCTACGGTATAGAGGAAGAGGGCAGAAAGTGAGTGAGAGAGAGAGAGAGAGAGAGAGAGAACCGAAAGCTAAAAGGCCAACCAATGTACACGACGACTACTCATTTTGCAGGTATGCGTGCTGTTTGGGCGAATATCAAACGATTTGTTTGACGAAATTAAGGTTAATTCATCATAGCTTTGCTGAACGCGAGCACGAGGTTGTTACACTCCGAATGATTAAAAGCTCATTTTCGTATTTAGCGATTGCGGTAAATATATATATATATATATATATATACTTTGATGTTAGTCGAGAATCACATTTTAACCGTGGCATTTGGCTCATGAAGCTTAAAGAGGGTATCTGCGTGATTTCCTTCTCTGATTTATGCACGGATTATCAAAGAAACAAATTGTGAAAATAAAAAAGGAATTAGCTTTGTCAGTTATACGTGATTACAAACAGTTCATCACAAGAAAAATTTTGCAAATTTTCACTCGTTAGTTATGCCTGCAAACAGGCGCAACATTGCAAATTCGTAACGACATTAGCAATTAAGGCTATAGAAAATTCGCAAGTTTTACATACGCAAATCCGTCGCGAGTGCGCGAGTTTATGTCAAGAGACATTTTTACTCTTTTCCCGCGTTATTTCCGTAAATTCTGCACTTTGAAAACGCGCGGCTACTGAATATCGAAAAACGAGAGCGTGATACACAGTCGATTCGTTAGAGGAACGCTGCGCGCATGTATAAATCGAGTGGTTGCAAATTTTCAGGTCTTTTCCATTCGGGTAACAATGTTAAGTGATTCGTGTACGACGAAACGATATGATTGACGTGCTCGTATTTTCTCGGGACCGTAATTAAAAAAGCCCGCGTTTCAGTAATTGTAATGGCATCATAGAAAGTTATTAATTTCTCTCTGAAGTAAATTCTGTGGATGTGTGCTTCGAGGGGGCACGCTGTATTGTAAATTTTGCGAATGAATAACAGCTGAAAATAAACAAAAATAACTGAATACAAAACGTAGAGAAAATAAAGAAAAGAGGCGTTTACTTCAATGAATATAATGATGACCTTTTAGGACTTATCTTGTAGAAAATAATAAAAGTTTAAAAAAATATGAAAATCTCAAACAGTAAAATTTTTGTAATGATAAACTTTTACGTAAAAAATATTACAATAATGGAATTCTGACGCTCATTCATTTTTATTATATATTTACATAAGCTCTTTTATATCAAAATTCATGCGCTACTTAAAAAATATGTATATTTAAACGTAGATACGATAATTATATTTATAAGCTAGCAACAACTATCAGTCTGAATTAAAACCATTTTAGTATACGAAGAACTAAATACTATTATCGAATACTTTACGTCATTTACAGGACATTTCCCATTTACATAAACAGTATTTCGGATGCACGTGCAATCGCTCTAATTGATATGTATTATGCAAGGCACCTGACGAATGATAATGTTTTCAAACAACATCAATTTCCGATCATTAGAAAGTACACATTTTACGATCACGCTTTTGGTAAATATCACTATTGCTCTGTATTCCATTAAACTCATGTTGCATTCATTTGAAATATTGATTGTAAATGCTTATTCAATGTAAATTATTATTGCTTATTCTGCATCAATTGTGCAATACCTAAAAAGTAGTTACATAGTAGGCCGATTGCATTTGTAAAGAGCAAGTATCCGTTTCTCTGCTGTCGAATGAAGCGGAAATTCAGTCATGGATATTTTATTATTTCGACACACCATCATTTACGTGGTAAATAGATTGGACAAGTTAAGTGTTAAAGTTTTTAGATCTTATACGAAATTCACGACCAAATCCTGTCTTTGGAATACAGAAATTGTAAGCAAAACCGAATAAAAATTTGTTTGTAACATAGCTTCTGCAGTTTGCATTTATGTTTTAATATTATGTTATTCCCAGTTTAAAGTTTTTTTTTTTGTTCGATATCTACCAACGTAAAAGAATTATCAATGTTCTTACATGTATAGAAAGAGCAGAACCTATATCATTGAGTTCAATGACCTTAAAAATGTACAACTTTAGAGAAGTGTTGTTTATAGATGTGCACTTCAATCACAACAATTTTGGTAAAGTTTGATTCAATAATGATGCTTTCGTGATGTTATAATTTTAATAGTAAATCCGCTTAAACGCACACACTTTTGAATGCGATATGAATCATTAAAATAATAATCGTTTGAAACTAACTTCATACAAATAATGTCATACATTTGACCCGTGAGATGATTGTAAAAAGTTATAAACACGATTAAAAAGTGTGCATAAATAATGAAGAGATATAAAAACCAAAATGGAAAAATTAACCTCGGTCTGTTGTACGATAGGAAAGAATGCAAGATAAGCTTTTATTTTTGCTGATTCTTCATAAAATTATATTCTGGTAATGATATATGAATTATGCTGTTGCGAGGCAAAGCTGATTATCTCGACTGTTGTGTTTCATATCAAAAGTATTATTGCAATGTTTTAATTAAATTGCATGTAAATTATCGTACTTTGAACTCTCAAATAAATATATGATTTAATTGACCTATAAGCTCTTCCTATACGTAAAAAAGTGAAAAATGTTCAAATGAACAATAACATTTACAAAGGTAGGTAAGTATTTCATTCATTGTTATTAGACAAGTTTAACATCCTGTACAAAAAAGAGATGAACTTGAGATTGCCAGCTCTAATGATTGTGATTGGTCAATATGAAATAGACATATAAAATTTGATTGGTCCACGATACGGCGCGTGAAGCGCGCATTGACACTTCTGGTTGGTTAAAAGCTATAACAAGTTCTATTAAAACCTTTTTTCATTACTTAATTATAAAAAATTGAAAATTAAAAAAAAAACATACATTTAATACATAATTTGTAAAATATTCACACTTTCACCAGTACGACTAAAAAAAACGCTAACGAGATACCACAAAACATACCAGTTCAATATAAACAAATTTTTCACCACCACCAACGAATCAGTCGAATCCCGTCACCCCGCGCAGCGTATCGCTTCTCAGAATCCCACCACCGTCGCGTCCGACAATTCCATTTACAAGAAAAAAGAAACAACAAAACACCATTCCTTTTTATCCATCTCTTTTCCTACCACACGCGCGTTGCGAAACAAACGAAATTCACAACGAAAACGTTGACTCAAAGGCGAAAATCCGTCCGTCAGAGAGCAAGAGCGGGAGAGAAAAGAATCATTTTTCCGAGCGGTGTGCGCGCGCGCGCTCTCGTCAGTTCATTGCTCCTTCAGACGCGCTGCTGGCTGCTGCACGCCGGTGTGTGTTGCACCGCTCTCGCGCACGTATAGGTATTATACGTACGTTGTTTAAGGTATACACCGGCCGGTAGCAGCAGGCAGCAGCAGCTCTGCGATGTATACGCTTATTTCCCAGAACGCGTAGAAAATTGACAAACGCCGCGGAATTTTGTTTTCCAATTGCTGAGGAGTGAACGAAATAGAAGTGTCACGAGCTCGTTATTTTTCTATAAGTATATATAGGAATTGCGTTCCAGAAATTCAAAAGCGTATAAGTACACACAACTCGAGAAAACGTCTTATATCGAACAGTTTGAAACGTTCGCGAGCACTACACTAATCGAAAAACACTGTGCCCGAAGTTCCCCACCCCCGCTTTCCCCAAAAATAAATCCTCCCGTAACAAAAGACCAGCCGCCGCCGTGCTTTGGCTCTCTGTTCCGCGAAACCACAGCGCGCAAAACACTAAGAAATTCCATTTCATTTGAACGGAGAGCAAGAGAAAGAGAGAAGCAGCCACCCCCCGCCCGCGACAAAAGAACTATTCTTCGCAACCGCCGCCGCGCAGCGGCTCGCGCGCTCTCTTATCAGCCGAATGCACCTCTCTCTTCTCCGTCTGTCCAGTTCTCAAAGTCAACTATTGCAAGCAAACTTTTCCGAAGACTTTTGAAATCCCAAAGCGGAAGAGAAAGCGAGAAGGAAGCTAAAACATAGATGAGGAACAAAGAGGAGAGAAAGAGACCTTACCTTGAGTATCACGAAGTCCATGTTGTCGCTGCGCGCTGATTTCGCTCTCTCGGCTCTCCCTGCCTCTTGTACGCGTAGGTAGGTGTACTGCTGCACAGAGAGAAGTTTATCCAGCGGCGAGACGACGGCGGCAGCAGCGACCGAGAGAAAGAAGAAACGCGCGCGAGGAGAGGCTGCGCGCGTGTGAGAGCACAACAAACTATTATGTATTCCCCCTCGTCACTCTCTCTCAAGCGCGCGCTCGCTAGCCGGCGTTTGAACTTGCGTGCTATACACCTCTCGTATATATATATATGTAATATATATAGGCTTTTCGCGCTCCGTCACATCGCTGCGCGCGCGCAAGAAATTCCTCCGGCGGTTCACTCTCTCTTATCACTCCTGCATATATGTATCCTTATCGCGAATGAGAAGAAGTAAAAAAAAAGGAGAACACTACGTATAAAAAATCCTCCGTCGTCGACGGTCGCGGCGCACTACCAATGTCACTGCATATCGTCGCGCGCACTCGCGGCTGCTCTGGCCTGCGCGGCGCGCCTGGAAACAGCAGAGGAGCGAAAGGAGTGGAGCGAGAGAGAGAACGAGAGAGAGAGAGAGAGCAGCACTATAACACACGAAGCGCGCGCGGCGGCGGCTCGGCATCGACTGCGGCGCGCCGAGCCGGCGGTAGCATAGCCCTGCAGCCAGCAGCAGCGGTGGATAGGGAGAGAGAGAGAGAGCGAAGCGAAGCAGAGAAGACGACGGGAGAGAGAGGAGAGCGAGAGAGAAGTGTCGCGTTTTTCCGGGTTCGCGGAACTGTGCAGCGCGCCGTGGGCTGGTCGTGGTGGTGTAGTGTTGCGCGCGTGCGTGCGCGATGCGATGGGGTTGAGGTGTCGCGGAAGGTGAAGATTGTTCGCGATGTGTAGGGAAGGTGAAGTGGTTCTGAGGCTGGATCGGTTGGGGAGAGTGCGGACGGGTAAGTTACGTTTTTTTCCTCACACTGGTCTGAAAGTGATTCATTCCGCCCGGCTCCGAAACGGAAATATGGCATTTTCGGCCTCCATGTGAGGAAATAGTACATTCCGATACAAGGGCGGGAAAGTATATTTTCGTCTCGTGTTACGTTTACACCCGAGCGAAGCGAGGGTGGAACGGCACACGAGAAGAGAATCTCTTTCCCGAACGTGTATCGTACAGAACTTTTTGATACGACGTGTAGAAAACTAGTTAAGTAGATTTTGAGCACACGTTTTTTGCCGAGCGTGTGGAAAAATGAACTTTCCGCATGGAGTATCGAAAAATAGTATACGCTCCACGGGAGTAAAATCGGCCAGCTCACAGCTCGTGTAAAATACACGAGCTGTGGGCTGGCCAATTTTACTCCCTTGGAGCGAATACTATTTTTTCTCACACCGAGGCCGAAAACGCCATATTCCCGTTTTGGCGCCGGACGGGAATGTGGTACTTACGGCTCAGGGTGAGGAAAATGAGATTTCTCGAATGAGTAACCGGCTCGGACGGGAAGTAGTGCAGAAAGTAAAACAACCCATACCTATGTGAATATTGTTGCAACACCTGATTTCCGTTTCTCCATTGCAAATTTTTTAGTTCGAAATTTTTCATTTTAACATTGTAACAATATTGTTACAATGTTATGTACAATATTTCTGCACGGATATACAATATTGACGAATGTTTTTTTTTTTTAATTAAAATACAAGACGTGCCAATAAAACTATTCCTTTGGGAAGTACTATCCGGATGAATGGGTTTGAAGATTGCAACGTTGGAGTGCAACGAAATAATTTTTTACAATTAATTAAAGTTATTAAGCAATAGAAATTTCATATAAATCTTTGTTATAAAGTTAATCTACACGCAAAATTAATATCAATTATTATAAACTAGAAGTAAAATCAAATATTTTTTTATGTCGTTGCACTACAACGTTCCAAACTTCAGACCCATTCCGGATGATAGGTCCCAAAATGGGAATCTTTGTACGCATAGGTGTCTTTCAATTTTTACAAAACTGAACTTCGACAATATTGCATAACCTTGCAGCAATATTGTTACAATGTTAAAATGAAAAATTCGAACTAAAAAATTTGCAATGGAGAAGCTGAAATCATGGGTTGCAGCCCCTCGGGGTTGCTTACATGTTTATTAACCTTGAGGGATTTTTTTTTCGAAAATGGTGTAAATGTCAAAGCAATATTGAAGCAATATTGCTCGAATATTCAATGTTACGTGGAATATAAAGTATTCCAAATCGGTTTAAAAATCTAATATTGTTAGTCCTTAGAATTTTGTGATGTATACATACTGGTTATTTTAGCGTATAGTGGTTCGTTCAGATATACAGAATTTTCTTTGCCTTTGAAATTCATAAAATCTAATGCTACGTAGAATTCTTTTTTGTCATAAGAATGATAAGAAAACGATGACCCGATCAATTTATATAAAAATGTTGATTTACTCTTTTTGATCCGAAGAAAAAATACTGCTGTCAAATTAAAAAATTTCCTGTATGCAACATTTTTCACTTATATTGCAGTTCTTTAAGACAATTCTTTCACGCTTAAAGTTATAATCCACCTATTAACACGCAATTCCATAAGCAATCTATTTTCTACTTGAAAATTGTTTAATTTCCTTAGAGAGTAAGGAATAACTGGAAGAACCGCTTTGCAAAAATTTCAATCTACGGTATATAGGTACTCATTTGTTACCATTTTTTATCTTTGACTCACTTTTTCAAGTCTAATGATAATAGTTACGCCGTTACTATTTAAGTATAACGCAGAATAAGGAAACAAGAATAAGGAAATAAGAAAACTTTTAAAAACGGCACTTGGGCTTGTTCAATGTTTAAATAGATAAAATAAATAGATAAAATAATATCCCAAGATTTTTCTCTCTTGAATTCAATTAAGGAGGTTCTATTGGTACGTCACTAGTCAAAATAAACGCACTTTTTATTTACGATTCATTCGTCAGATATATTGCACTAAAGAAGCTGCGCATATGAACTTACACGAAATGCCGATTATTCATTTAAATTGTAAAATTTTATTTTACCTTATTATCAATTAAGAGTTCTATACAGACGCTAATTTGACTAATTTTTTGAGGTTGAATGTACGTTGTTTGTATACAACATAATTTTGTTATAAGTCAGCGCCCATCAATACAATTTCTGAAGAGTTATAAATGTTCATCATAATTTCATTTTATACTTCAAAAAATCTTAATAGGATCTCAATTTTTACTGTTTTATAATACACAAATAAGTAAAAAGAAATCGCGATTTCCTATAAGAGCCCATTATGTTAATCAGCAAAAAACTAAAACATTAATATCTTAATTTCTATTCCACCTATAGCCTTCTAAAAATTTATATGAGTGTTTTTGAGATATTTACAAACCTGTATACGAAATTTCACATGTATCTGAATTTTAATTCTATTACCGAACCTCAATGCCCGATGTCTAACCATACGCGGGAATTTCTACTTACTTTCTTAAAGTTCTACCATGTTTTCTTAACCGAAATTTCTTTAAACAATCAGTTTTTTCATCAATATTAGTCTTACAGTTTCAGTTTTCCATAACTGTTGGTCCATGGTCAATTTTCTTATATATGTACTTATGTTCCTGTGCAAGGACTGATTCCAGTATCAGGGAAATGGATTTTATTAAAGATTTGGAAGGCATCTTTTGGTACCTAAAAATGAATCCCAGTGTCCTCAGTTTAATCCCTATACTGAAAAACTCATATGAGAACTTATATGCGAACTCATATGTGATCTCATATGAGATATCATACCATACTCACATGCGATCTCACATGAGATATCATACCACACTCACATAAGATCTCATATAAGTTCTGAACACTGAACAGGGATGAGTTTTCAGTTAATGGCAGTTCGATTAGAAAGTCACATGAAACCTCATATAAGTTTCTAACAAACTACGATTACACTGGAAACTCATAATATAAGATCTCATATGAGTTCTTTATGAGTTCTGTATGTGATATTGTGGCAAAAGCTGATATCAAAACTCATGTAAGTACTCATATGAGTCTCGTATATCTCATATAAGATCACATGTGAGTTCTCATATCAGTTTTTCCGTAGGGATGTTAGGTCCTGTTTCCAATAATACAAAATATTTTTTTCAATTAAGCGATTTTCTAATGAAGTTCACTGTAATTTCATTTTGATGTAGTTTTGTATGTGTATAATGAAAGTAGAAGAATTTGCTTTTTCTCGGGTATACTATTGATTTGACTCAGAATAATAGATAATTGAAGTTACCGTTAAAAAATACATACGAAAAAAAATTAAAGCGTTTTCAAGTCATATATGTGCAAATCCAGCGAAATCTGCGACTAAACCCGAATTTTGTAGGGTGACTTCACCAGTGGTGGAACAGGCACCAGTGAATGAACATTTTCTTTAAATATATCAAAATATCAAGCTTTCTATGTATGGTTTATCTAACATGACGATAATTTTAGAATCCTTGGACGATAATTTTAGAATCCTTGAAAATTTTTATTTCTTTTTATATAAACATTCTGCATAAAAGAAATTATCTTGTTAAAAATAAAATCATAAATCTCCGCTATTAAGTATTCGTTCACTGGCGATTGTAAAAATTTGCAGTATTAATTTAAAACGTATTAACTAAAACTTGTATACATAATTTTATATCGCTCTGTACTCACCTATAATTTCCAAAATTTGTAAGAAGATGCTTTTATTTAATTTTGCATTGCAATAGCCACCAAAGATTTTAATTTCCACAATATTTTTCATACTTTCAATGATCATAAATGACACATGCGCACAAAAATATGTCTGAAGTTGGCTCGAGAAACATGTTTTTTTACGCATTTTTAAGCTCTGAATCCATATTTTAAGTAAAAATAAAGAATTTCACAGGACGGTTTTAAACCGTTTTATTGTCAGGAAATCCTGAAAAGCAGGGCAAAGCACTCAGATGGTCTCATTATAGGATGACTCTTTGCCACGGTTTTCAGAACTTTCGGACAATAAAACAGTATTTAAAAAAAAATCGGCCTGGGAAACCCCCTCTATTTTGACTTCCGATTTGGATTAAACGCATCGAAATACGTAAGAAAACCTAGTACGCACTAATAGAATTTCTTAGTATAAAAAAATATACAAAAGATGAGAATTACTTGAAATTTTTTTCTGAATTAGTACATGTAAGAAATTAATGAATTTTTCTTTTTTTCACTTTACTACCATTCACATACACCTACTAGAAATTGTTTCATGTTAACGAATTGCAAAAATATATTCATATGCCATCCATAAAACTATATTATTATTAAATCAGTTATCGAAACAATTAAAAAACCGTTCCAACTAACTTGTTAATATTACTATGTTAAAATAAAAGTCAATTCGTCTTTCTTTGGATACAGAAAGTGACATCTATCATCATCTATCACAAGAATTGTGGATATTACCATCGCATCGTATCGGATAACATGGGTTACGGGTAACTGATGGGGACACAGGGCACTGTGGGGAAGCTTCGCAGATGGAGTAACTTGCCGGTAAAAGCGAGACGCACACGCTTTTGAGTATTTTCAGTTTCACACTTTCCATATCAGTACGACCAGTGTCAAGCTCGCGCCCATAGATGGCAGGCAAAACGCTTTTTTAACTTTATTTCAAAAGTAGTATGAAATAAATAAACTACATTGACATCAATTTCTATTACTAACATTTAGAAAAAAAAATTCAGTAAATAAGAATACAGTGTTTGTTAAATAAATTTCGTTTGTATGTAGTGGTTTCACACATATTTTTACTTATATTTTGAGCGTCCCATAACAAGTATAACAGCCGATAATAAACAAATAAATAAACAAATATAAAACATAAATATTATACATATACATTAAAATATCTCTTTTCGATGCATATAACTGCATTTCACTTCTTTGAAGTTCCTTAGGAATTCATAGTATTCTCGAACAATTCAAGCATTTTCTTCATGTCTTTTCTGTAATAATATAGAAATTAATTGTTAATTATATTTTTTTTTTAATAAAAGCATTTTTTGTTGGGTATAAAACTCATACTTACATTTTCTCTGCCATTTTATAAATAATGCCCATAGACTTTGATAACTCCTCACATTTCGCCATTAATTGATACATAGATTTAATGTTGTGATCAACAGCATCGCAAGTTTTACACACAGCATCTCGATAAGTTTCTAAACAACCAACTGTCAATGCCGATGCCTGAAAAGTATTGAAAATTTATAAAGTTTCATTGTAGTAATATGCCATTCCCTTGATAAAAGTATACAATGCATACGCTATGTAAAATGGCAGCTAAGTTTTCAGTAATAGAATCAACTGATGTTGCTACTTTTCTTGCTTCATTTTCTAGTTCATTTAAAATATTATGATCTAATGCAGGTAATTGTGGTGTTAAAGCCTGTCTGTAAAGGCAAGGTGTGGAATTTCTTGATTCTAGAAAAGGTGAATTGTCTCCTTTTTTTGTAATTGGGCTGGATAACTTAATTTTGGTTTCTAAATCTTCAGCGACAAACAACACTAAATCACCATCTTTCATCACAGTTCCTTCGGACTGTAAAAAGCCCATTGCTTTTTGGTAATTTGCAAGATCACCATCACTTCTTCCAACTTCATCACCTTTCAAATCTAAACAGTCTGGTCTTGTACCAATATTGGCTTTGTCAAAACCTTCTGTCAAGTATACTCCATTACTTATATCAGGTGAATCAAGCAGTGATCTCAATTCTGATACAGGTGGTGAGGATTGGGAGTCGAATGATATTTCTGAGTACGAAGCAGTCATTTCTTGTAACTAGAAAAAGTAAATTTGTATATACTACATGTTGCAAAATTCACTTGAATATTCAATCTACACAATGGCAATATATATTACTAATATGCTTATTATTATTATTAGCCTTAACTAATCTATAAATAGCATCTCTATAACTAAAAAGTACATTAAAAATTATGTTAACCTGATACTATATTTCACTTGTACTGAATTATTTATCTCATGAAAAATTACTGAAACATGTTTATAATTCATATTTATCCTAAATAAGTACTTTGTTTTAAAAAATGTCATCAAAAACATCAATTTTTCAATTAAACTCATTAATTTACACCTCTCCTAGTACAAAATCTAACCTTACTCTGTCATCATCGTAATCGGCTCCTTCCGGCTTGTCACCTCGACCAGTCGGTTGATTCGATTTTCCAGCATTATTGCTCGTGTCTGGATTCATTTCTTCCAGAAACTTTCACAGAAATCCATAGAATTTCAAAAGTTTGACGTGCATCAATGCAGTTCTTGTTTACGTTGTTATTATTTTGTATGTTATCTCTACTCTATCGAGTCGTCTGGCTGTCTGGTTTATGGTTACAGTAGTGACAATAAAGTTTATTCATAATATGAAAGGCTCTCTACAATGATACGTGCAAGTATTAAGAGGGAATATGGAATAAATAAGAATAAAAACAGGCATTCAATTGTTTTTTAAACAGTACAACCATTAATTTTACTGAAAAATAGCATTATAATTTAAAACAAAATTTGTGAAATGATAAACATTTTTTAATATTATTTTTACTCAACATAAATATTTGAGTATTATAATTTAATCAATATATAGCCATAATACAAAATCTTCTTTACAAGTAAATATACTTTCAAAATTTTTTATATAAAATGTCAAAATGCAGCTGTTTTCAAATGTAAATCTCAATCTCACGTGAGATCTCACGCCAAAATCTCATCTGAAATTCTGGTCCGCGAGCTGGCAAAATCCCTTTAATGATAAAAAATCAGTTTCTGGGAATTAGGAGTCACCTCTTTTTAGAAATTTGACATATGAGATCTGACGTGAGATTTTACGTGAGAAATTCCAACATGAGATCTCACGTCAGATCTCATATGTCAAATTTCTAAAAATGTAAAAAAATGGCTAAACCGCTTCAAAACATAGATTTTTGAACTTATCTCGGGGGTGGCGTAACCTAATGGGTGACTCCTAATTCGCAGAAACTGATTTTTTATCATTAAAGGGATTTTGCCAGCTCGCGGACCAGAATTTCAGATGAAATTTTGGCGTGAGATCTCACGTGAGATCTCATGTGAGTTCTCACTTGAGATCTTACGTGAGATTTTTCAGTAGGGGTCCATACTTAAAAATATAAAATAAATATAAAACTGTAATATTAAAACGAAGGTTTTTATCCAACTGTTAAAAATGGATAAGTTTCATAAAAATTTTAGAAAATACTAAAATTGATGAAGTGAAAACGATTTTTTTCTTTCTTTGTCTCATTTCAGCTTTGACAATCCAAATCACTCTACTAGTAATTGAATTGGCCCATGTGACAATTAATTATCAGAATAAAATAATTACTCTAATTTGGTATCATTTACCATAAAATTATTTTTCTATAATGAAAATAATTAATTTTACTTTATTTTGCAATAAACACGACCACGTATTCAATTTTATTTCAATATCTTGAACAAAATAAGTGGTAAATATTATCAATAATATTTTATTCGAATGTGCAGTCATCGGAAACAGAATGTGGACGAGATAACCGACCCTCCCGACGACCTACGCAGTAGATATACCGCGTCGACAGTGCAATGCAGAACCAACCGAATTTGAGCACGTAATACGCGTGCAGACGAGGCTTCAAACACAAAATTCACCTTGAACTGTCATTCGTTTTGTAACCGGCAACAGGCTTCGTGATATTAATACACACACGCATGAGCGGCCACCAGTGCTCATTATTATTAAATGTTATACAATTGTTTTCCAATTTAAGTTAGTGCACGACAGGAATTTAACCAAATTGATCGTGCAATCATGGGCGGAAAGTACTCGAGTATGGATCCATCCGAGATCGAGGTTCCCGAGCTCAATAAATTATTGGAAAGGGATCCTTATCTCAAACCGTACGAAAAAGAGTACAGAAAGAGGTAAATGAACTTTGCAAATTAAACTATGCATGAGATGTGAGTTTCAGGGAGGGGCAGTAGTTGGCTAAATAAAAACGAAAAAGCATGTTTATAAAAATTTTCAATCAGTTTAAAAATTCTATTACATTTTGCAAAGTAAACATTTTGTTAATTAACTCACGTAGAATAAACGGTTCACGAATTCAAAATATTACCGAAATCTAAATTATTTTCACATTGGGTATGATGATTATTATATTCATCAAAATATATATCCATAATTTATAGAAAAAGTTATGTAGTAAATTGTTTATATTGCTAGTTTAAATTTTGTTATTTAAAAATGATTTTAAAAGCATGTAAATACATTATGAATCATTATGTGCAATCTCTTAAGAAATTATATTTATACAAAACATGTAAATTTTGTTTGGCTAGAACTACTCAATACTAATAATACATTTGAGATTAGATAAACCACATCTTATATTTTCTCACAAAATTTTGATCACGTGAACCGTGAATGAGACTTATTTATAGTGGAAATCGAGATTAAAGAGTAAATGATTAAAGAAAGAAAAATCTAATTAACCTAAATTTTGTACACTAAATAAAATATACTAATACCAAGAATTCTATTAAATTGTTTTTGGTATGTATATAATGAAATTTAATATTTCGAATTTATTTGATAAATATAGTTTAATTACTAATAATCGTTTAAAAACTTTTATTAATTGTAACTTTTTATTAATTATAACAGAAATAAAAATAAATATAGTTTGAGCTTAAAAATTAATCGAATGTCGTCGATCAAAATTCGTTCAAATAAACTGCTTTACTGAATTCGACATTTACTACTTATACTCATTTGTTAGAAGCAAGTGCTTTTTCTGTATAACTTCGTAATATAGCACTTATTTATAAAAATTGAAACAATGTAACAATAATTTCATTATACTATATAAAAAAATTTAAAACATCGAGAAAACGTGATAAAGGTTGATGATATTCTTACCTACAAGTCGTCCTTTATCTACTGACTACCTACGTCACGAATATTCCATAAAAATATAATCTTTATTTCAAATTTTTGTTTGCGTTAGTTTTAGAATTTTTACGTTTTCTATTGCAGGTACGCTTTATTCTTAGACTACATAGATAAAATAAAAACAGGGGAAAAAGATTTAGACCAGTTCTCCACATCGTACAAAAAGTTTGGCATTCACATCAATCCAGATAATTCAGTCAGCGCAAGAGAATGGGCGCCGGGCGCCGAAGAGCTTTACTTGACAGGAGATTTCAGTAAGTTCATTATTATTTTACGAGTATTTTGTTCAAGTTATATATATATGAACTGTTTAATAAAATCTTTCAATAAACGCTTAATCGTAAGCAAAAACTTCATCATCTTGGGATTCGCAGAATTCAGTTTCGATAATCGAGGATCATCGAGAAATGCCTATATTGAACAGAAACATGACGCTCGATGGGCGATATTTAACATCTTTTTAAAATCAAAAGTAATTTTTCTCCGTATTTTTCTTCAAAATCGTATATCACTTTTACACGCTATTTGTTTTTTTCTCGATAAGTAGTAGGGTTAACTCGAAACAAATGAATAAAAACTGGATGATACGTTTATCAAGAATTTTTTTCATTGAAAGCTGCATGTTGAGTACTAGTTTTCGTTTTTTTCCGTATAACCGATATCAATTCTTGAAGCAGTTTAAAATACGCATTCGTTTCTTTACTCCACAATAGGTTTTTTATAATTTCAATTCGTTTATTTTATACTGTAGAAAGAATGCTCGCAAAATTGTAGCATATATATATATACCTTACCACACACGCGACACGATCCACATCGTAAATCTATCGAAATCTCACAAACTTCTTTTAGAAGCACTCTACCAAATCTTAATTTTTAGACGGCTGGCAATGGACCGCGAATCCCTACAAAAAGATGGAGTACGGCAAATGGGAGCTGCACTTGAACCCAAATCCCGACGGTAGTTGTCCCATCAAACATCTGTCAGAAGTCAAAGTCATCGTCAAGGACAAGAATGGAAAATTGTTGGACAGGCTCAGCCCATGGGCGACGTACGTGACGCCTCCGAGTCAAGCGTCTGACGGTGTGACGTACAAGCAGAGGATCTGGTATCCAGGACCCGAAAATGTTAAGAAAGTTTCACGGTGGATTATAGATTAGCTTTTTCGTCACAGACGCGCTGGATATTAATAGTTTTGATAAGATTTGCAATTTTCTAATGCCTTACCTTTGATTAAATTTATTTTCAAATTATACCTAACTTCGAAATAACATGATTACGTATTTTAACGTCTTCTTTAGAAAAAGGAGTTTTTTCAGTGATATTAAATAAATAATGACATTTTCAGGTATATAAATTCAAGCATCCAAAGCCAAAGAGACCAAAGAGTCTTCGTATATACGAATGTCACGTAGGAATCGGGACGCAAGAACTTCGAGTTGGAAAGTACTTGGAATTTGCCAGAGACGTTATACCTCGAATAGTTAAACAAGGATACAATACAATACAGTTGATGGCTGTAATGGAACATGCGTATTATGCTTGCTTTGGTTATCAGGTATGTTGAATATAACAAAGGTTCTATGCTTACTAAAAATATAAAATTATTAACAAAGATTACAATCTCGAAATCAGGAGACCTGTGAAAGTCTCGATACCAATTAAGATCTTTACCTCACAGTTAATCTCGTAACTGTGCACTTTTAAAATAACATATACCTAACCAGCAATGTCCAATTAAATCACTAGTCTTGAAATATCCAACTATAGTGCCATATTCATTCTCCCATCTTCCCTACAGGTCACATCGTTCTACGCCGCGTCATCACGATTCGGCAACCCGGAGGAACTTAAGGAACTCATCGACATTGCCCATCAGCACGGTTTATTCGTCCTGTTGGACGTGGTGCACTCGCACGCCTCTAAGAACGTTCTGGATGGATTGAACCTGTTCGACGGCACGGACGCCTGCTTTTTCCACTCGGGCAAGCGGGGTGTGCATCCGCTCTGGGACAGCAGGCTGTTCAACTACGGTGACTATGAGGTCATGAGGTTCCTGCTGTCGAATTTACGATGGTACATCGACGAGTACGGGTTCGATGGGTACAGGTGAGTTGGATATTTGAGTTTTGGGAGTTTGTTATTTCTCATGCAACTTCATATCTGTTGAATATGGATAAGGATACGAATGCAACGTCAAAAGATTTTTGACCTGAAAATAGTATATATAATAAAAAAAAAACAATTTATAACTAGAAGGAAATATTTTTGTGCAGATTTGATGGTGTCACGTCTATGCTGTATCATTCGAGAGGGTTCGGTCAAGGATTCAGCGGCCATTACGACGAATATTTCGGTTTGAATGTGGATACAGAAGGTATCATTTATCTGATGATTGCTAATTACCTTCTGCATCATTTCTACCCAGAAGTTGTAACTATAGCTGAAGATGTCAGTGGAATGCCAGCAACTTGTAGGTAATTAAATCCTCTTTTTTGATTTGCGGATAATATATGACTAAAAAGACAAGTTATTCAGATGGTCAAACATTTGATTTCATACCTTCTTTTTTTGGATCATGTTCAGTTGTTGGTCTAGCCGATAATCTGCAACAGATCCAACTAAATACGCGAAAGAGTCATATCGATGATAAGACAATTCTTTCTGAGTTGGAAATCATTGAATCTAATTATCATTTAATAGGGATGAAATAATATAAAAATTGTTTCTCTATTATATGAACCGTAGAAATAAATCAATCATTAACATAATTTCATCCCTATTAGACCCGTAAGTGAGGGCGGCCTTGGCTTCGACTACCGCCTTGCCATGGCCATCCCCGACAAGTGGATCAAGCTGCTGAAAGAGACCAAGGACGAGGACTGGGATATGGGAGACATCACCTGGACGCTGACCAATCGTCGCTGGATGGAGAAGACAGTCGCCTACGCCGAGTCCCACGATCAGGCTCTCGTCGGCGACAAGACCATCGCCTTCTGGCTCATGGACAAGGAGATGTACACGCACATGAGTGTAGTGAGTGAGCCCAGTCCAGTTATCAGTCGAGGAATCGCCTTGCATAATCTGATCACGCTGATAACGCACACGCTGGGTGGAGAGGCGTTTTTGAATTTCATGGGTGAGTGGATGCCTGTTTGATTAATTATTGTGGGTTTGCTATTGGAATTGGTTGGAGAAGTTTTTAAAAGAAATGAAGCAATGAAGAATTTAATAAATCATCCGTATTACTTGATATTGGAATCAAAATTCCAACAAATCGATTAAATCTCGGTTGATCCTATTATGAGATCGGATTTTCTAACAAGAGCATCTTATATTTTTAAAATGTAGTTGAGGGTGGATAAATTTTCATAAAATTTATGTAACCATGACGTTTTTTAGGCAATGAATTTGGGCACCCCGAATGGCTAGATTTTCCTCGAGTGGGGAATAACGAAAGCTATCACTACGCGAGAAGGCAATGGAATTTAGTAGACAACGAACTACTAAAATACAAATTTATGGCTGCTTGGGACGCAGCCGTGAACGCCCTCGAAGAAAAATACGGATGGTTGCACGCTGATCCGGTAAGTATTCAAAAAGTCTTAAGATAAATGAGGTATTTTTAAAAATTTTAGATTAATCAGAAAATGTTTATGATCAAAGGTGATAAATCGGCAATCAACTAAAACAAAAATACAAAAACTTTTCTAGGCCTACGTGTCGTGGAAGCACCAGGACGACAAGGTGGTAGTGTTCGAGCGCGCCGGCCTCGTCTTCGTCTTCAACTTCCATCCAAACAAATCCTTCGCTGACTATCCAATAGGCGTACACGAGCCGGGCACTTACAAGACTGTCCTGAACAGTGACGATCCGAAGTTTGGCGGTGAGAGCCGCGTAGATGCTAACGTCGATCACTTCACCAGCCCTGACGGATGGGCCAACAGAGCGAACAAGATGCTTGTGTACACGCCCTGTCGCACGGCCATCGTTTACGCGAAAGGTAAGGGTGACGTGGTTTTTTAGAGGATAGAAATAAACGTGAAAGTACTGGAGGAAATTGTTGAAAGTAATCTAGTTGTGACGGTAAAGTGTTAGTTTAATGTTTGTATTCTTGAAATGCGAGGAAATATTTTTATGTAATTTATGAAAGCAGCTTGAAACAAAAACAGTTTTTATGGAAATTCTATAGCAGCCTATATAATCAGGTGCCAAACATGAAAAATTGTTTGATTAGCTATGGAATTTACCATTAAATGTTCTTTAATTGAAATTGATTTTTAATAAAAATTATTTTGGCTTAAAATATTTGTTATGGGTTTCAATTTCATTTCATACTATTTTAAGATAGCATAAAATAAATCAGAAACTATCTACAAAATGACACAAAATAATCTCTTTCAACAAATTCGTACTTTCATATTTTGACTGTGTATTATATCACATATTTTACAATTACTAAAGTTGCTTTGTATTTTTTTTTTTTGTTTCAGAATCTTGATTATTGTGAATATTTTGTATAACCAAATATTATTATATTAAGTTGTTGAAAAAAATATATGAATAGACTGTTTTAAAATAATGTTTTTACTTCAATAAAAAGCTTATTTTTTAGTAATATCCACCATATTTGATTGTTCCCTTTTAATTATACCTATATAAATACTCAAATTAAAAAAAAAAACACATTAGTCATATTTTGTTTTAATAAATAAGCGAAAAATCGTTTTGTATTATATGTTATGATAACTAATGATTCTAAAAATAATAATAGGGATTTACACATGAAACTAGTAAATTTGAAAAAACTTATTTCATCTTTTATCTTTAAAAAAATAGTCAATAATTAACTATGAAAGGCTTAAATTAAATATTTTATTTTCTTTTTACTAACTTAATAGTACTTTAATTTTAAAAGTATTCATGATCCTTCATGGCTTTTATATTTTCTATATACAACTCAATCTTTTATACGAATGTTACCATAGCCCAGCTACAGTAAAACTATTGTGGTTTATGCGTATGCATTTTCATTAAATTCAGTTTCATTGATATCGAAATTAATCATACTATTTTCTAACACCCACCAATTGTCTAGGAAACCAACATCGATTATTCTTGTGTAAAAGGTAAGATATTGAGGTTTCAGATAAGAACATGTGGCTTTATAGATCTTACACTCCTTGTCATAATCATGTAGCCAAAGAACTGAGAAAATTCCAAAGTTCAATCGTCGTAGTAGTCCCTCATTGTGACACTGTTCAACCCATTTAAGGTAATACGTAGTAACTGGATTTCTTATTGGCTGGCCAATTTGTAAAACTTTTGAAGCACTGCTGAGAAGCTGCTCTCGAAAGGCAAGTTCATCAGGATTGTGTTTTGCCAAATAATAACAGCTTCCCATGACTAAAGAATATAATTTATTCTTATTATTTGTCTTTAATAATTTAATTGCAAAATAATATACATACGAGTTGCATAAACGGATGCCTTTATAGGACGAAGTTTACAGTCTTTATAAATGTCTATAGCTACATCTTCGTAATCCTTGTACAAGTTTTTCCAATAGTTAACTGGAACGAAAGTAATGTTGCTTAATCAATATATTTTTTTTATTGAAGATATGATTAAATACTAAATTTATACATTTAAAAACTGCATCATAAAAATTATAATTTTATATTTTATGGATGATTTAAAAGATACATATAGTATTTAGACGTTTATTTTTTATTAAACAGAATAAAACTGAATAATAGCCTTTTTAAACCTATTCATCATCATGTAATAAAAAAATTGAAAATAAATTTATTATGATTTTTAGTAGAATACTTACACCATCTCTCAACAAAAGTTCCTTTATATTTCTCTGGTAACTGATAGGAACTAACTTTTTCTGTAGCAGCATTTTGTACTTGAGAACAGTGGCGAGTGCAATTCTTATTGTTGATTGTTTTTAATTGTCTATTTAAAACCATTATCGTCCGTGATAACATTTTTGAACCACTGATGAAACACTTGCTGGTGTAGTTATCAGTTCATTTTACATAAATTGATCCTTATATTTACAAATTATTCAACAGAGTACCATTTTCCATTAAAATCGCGTCAACTGATAAACATAACCAAGAAAAGTATGTATATATTTCATAACAGTTTTAAGGTGAGTCTACGATTTAAATTTTGTAATGCTTGAATCTTGTTATGAACTGCGTTCCCGTTCACATGAACGAGTATCGCTGTACTTAGGGATATCCCACAATAACATAATTAAAATTCGCAACGTTCCTGCAAATAAATAAATGATTTTTGCTACTAAATTATCAGATAATAATAGTTAACGATTCGATAAATAATAACAGGCGCGCGTAACAATAATTAATTAGGGAAAGCTCGCTCGGGTAGGGAAAGCTCTGTTACAGGAGTAATGGCAAATCCGGTGTGTTCAAGTTAATTTAAATTTCCCGCGATTCCTTGGGCTTCGGCTTCAGCCCTTAATCAAACAACGAAATTCCACGACCTGATCAACTCAGAGACTATTATATGAAATATCGGCGTCTCAGGTCTAGAGAACTACGGCCATTAAGTATTAGATAGATCGGAGACTCAGATATTTGTGCTCGTCGTAGACCCCGACTTGGGTCGTACAACAATAGCACGATACTAACGATGAAATAAGAAACGTAAAGTCAGAAGTCGGAATAGAAACGACCAATCACGGGGTAAGTCAGTGTATCGCGTGGCAGAGTGATCAATAATTTCAAATATAATAGCGAAACATAGTTTTTTATGTAATAAATATCTTTAATCGAAATAATAAATGTGAAAAATGTGAAAAACTGGCGAATTCTGTCTGGCGCTACTTGTCGCGTACATGACGAATTTAAAGGAAGTATATGTCTTTCGCATACAAAATTTATTTTTAATTATCAGTAAAGTATTTTGCACGATTGAATTCGGGAAATCGATTAAAAATCGAATTTTCAATATTTTAAATATAAATAATGTTTCTCTATTCCGAAAAATCTGAAATGATACAGAAGACTTTTTTAGTTGGAAATAAATAATGTAAATGTTTTGTTTAGGCTCTGTTTAGTGTTTCATAGAATATTCCGGTCGCAACTCTTTCAAGAGTCGCATTCATACGAGGCTTTCCTTGTTTTTGATAACTTTGTTACCTATTGCATAGGATAACATTAATAGAAAAAACAAATAACATCATTTTCAGAATTTTAACAATGACAATTTCTATAAGATCTATAAGCGTCTTGTTTGTTGATTTTTATTTTAATATTCCCATTGTTCGTGTTGTTACCTCAGTATATATGAAGAAAATCAAGTAAAACTTTATTTAAATTTTATTGATTATAGTTATTTATCATATTTATATTGTGATTACAGTAATTTGATGGTAGATATTATAATATTAGCATTATTAATTTAATCAATAAAAATAGTATTCTATTATACGTTTTATTTATAATTAGTTTTTTACTGTTTTATACGTATGTTAATACGCATTTTAATACGTCTGATCATATCTCTGATAATACGTCTGGAATAGTACGAACATAACGTATGAAGTACGAACAGACGTATGTTCATAAGATAGCAACAATACGTATGAACATTATACGTAAGTATTAACACGTAAAAATTATCAGCAGGGAGGTCCCGAATGCAAGACAGCAATAAGCAGTGGTCCACCAATAAGGCGGAGCTTTAAAGGTGCCAGCATGCCAGTCGCCGTGTGTGGAGAGAGCTTGATTTATATACCTAATATCGTTCTTTTAAATTTTCCTTCTGTGCGAAATTCGCAATACTTTGATGTGGTTTCATTGTGCATACCACATTGAATTTAAGTATTGAAACAAAAAAAAAAAAACAAAAAAAATTTTAAATAAAACACGGAGAACATTGGGATCGGAAATGTCCAATCAGTCCTGAGTAAAATAAGAAAATCGGTTCGAAATGGCGCCACAGTACTTGACGCGCGAGCGCACTTGTGAAGTTACTTTAACGACATCTTGAGTTGAGACCATTTCTCGACAGTGAATCGAGACTCGGAAGAATCGGGAGGAATGTAAACACTCACCTGTTCATTTTTCAAAACCGAAATGACGAATTATTGTTTTCTCTTAAAGGATAAACACTCTGAACAACGATGAGCAACGATCGTAACCATCCATACGTTTAGATATGTGAAAAAATGCCTTGGACTGAATTATTATGTGTTATTATTTATAGCGAAAACTGTACTTAATCATTGTGATTTTTATGTGTTTGCGACGAGTACGCGGATTATTTATACCTAATAGTATTAATTTATAAGGTAAGACGTCAATCACAACTTGTAATATTTATAGATAATAATAATTTATAATACTGTTTCTTTTTTAAGCAATAATGTTGTACAGAATCTTAAGAAAATATCTTACTATTACTTTTCCGTTAACAAAGTTTTATGTACAGTGAAACAAATATAGTTCGAACATATGCTATTATTAATTTTAAATGGTATAATAGTTAAAAATAGTTTGTTGGAAAAGTAAAATTTGAAAGATAAATTCCATTTTATTACGATTATAGGAAGAAAGTATGTCAAGTTATTAACCAATAAACTGCAAATGAATGCTGAGATTTGTTTAATTTTAGTCAATAATTGTTCTTGCAATTGTTTAAAATATTTTTAAAAAGTTTCCCTTTACGCTTTAAGTCTTTTTGTAATCATGTTTTAAATAAATAATAGATTAGACAAAAGTTAATATTTTGATGGACATATACTGGAATTATAAATTTATATGAACATGGGAAGAAGAAATCATTGAATTGTTAAATTTCATTAGTTTACTTTCACATTCAATTCAGTTTTAGATATTTATGCAATTGTTTGTATGTGAGACGATCCTACATTACCTTAAATATTATTCATCTTATTCATTTTATTTTTCTATTATACTTAATATTCTTTTTAGTTGTTATAAACATGCTATAAGTCTTATCATGCGATATTTTATTTATGACTTGTGACTAAATTTCCATGAATTTAAGTTTCACTACACTATAAAACTCAATGAAAAAACATATTAAAAATACATTGTTATAAACCAAATTGTTTTCACATACTTTAGAACAATTTTCAAAAAAATTCACCCTAATTAGAAATAAATCTAAAAATATTTTACTTTTTTCCTAAACATAATGTTCTATGTTTAAAGATGTAAAATACTTTCAGCAAAAAATTCTATACAGATTTATGATTTCAAGAAAATAGAACAAAGATATTTTCTAAAAGCAATATAAGATTATTTAATTTATTCATAAAGTCAGATCCAAATAAATTTTGAATGGTTTCATTATTTCCCATGTTTTTTAATCTCACTATAATATGTTAAGTCTGTGAAGGTAAAATCAATTCAAAGTTACAACAATTATGTACATTAAAAAGAACTACAGATATTTGAATGTCTTCAATCTGCTTAACTTTAGAATTAAAGAGCTCCAGAATTATAGTAAAATTTTGCTTCCAGAATCTCCTCCAACCATGTCAGATACGTTTCAAAGGGGTATCATTTTTGCAACTTTCTTTTTGTCATTGCTCTGCGGAAGTTTGGTATGCACGTCGCTGGTTACCAAACACTGGATTGAAGCTAGACTATGGCGGACACCAAAGCCATACGAGAATTCGGGTCACGTCAATTTTGGACTCTTGCACGGAAGAAAAGAACTGAATTATTTGGTTGGTCTAAGAATTTCTGATATTACAGGTGAATAATAAACCATATATTAAGACTACTACTATACTTGACCAAATGTCTTATTAAATATTATTTTTACTTTTAGTTTCGGAAATGATTGACAAAAATCCAAATTTAATGGCATGGGGACTATGGTGTACGACTTTGGTATCAACTTGCGTGGCCTTACTGTGCACAGGACTCGCGGCGCTTTTAGCTGTCGTTAATTCGGTTACTACGCCGGCTAAAATATTCGCGATACCCGGCATTTATATAACTAATACACTTGCGTGTAAGTACCTAATGAATCGTATAATATTTTCGTAAACGAAGGTAAGATTTTTTATAGAAATTTCAATAAAATTGAGACTTATTGGTTTCAGTTTTAATGTGTTTGACCAGTATTATTACGTGGTCAGTGCAGTTCCATACTAAGCTTTACAATAATGTACTGCCTCAAGAAGACTTAGACAACTTTTGGACTAGTGAGCAAGCAAGCACGCTGGGTTTTTCTTTCTGGTAAGTCTGTAGGTTCGTTTACGCGTTTCGTAAACCAACGTTCAAATTCATAAATATTTAAATACTTATTAGTAATAATTAGTATGAAAAATATCTTCAACTTTATTTAATTTCAAATTGTGATCCATATATCGGTTGCAATATATATTACTTAAAAAAAATTCGAATATCTTTTCCATCGAAAATAAGCATCGTTATGACGCCGATGTATGTAGTCAGATCTTTAATATGAACTCGTCATCAAGTAAAGTAATGTATGTTAGATCCTAGTACAAATCTTTGAAACAAGAAATTATAAAATTTGTAAATTTATTAATTTAATTATAATTATTACCTATTTATTTAACGCTACCATTTTGGGATCACTACGAATTCTACATATCCTTCAAATGTAAGTTTCAGAAGAATTTTGGAATAGCTTTTAAAATGATATCATCATTTTAACATACCTTTAAAAACACGAAAAATAAATTTGTCATTTATAATTTAAGAACAGGTGATTTAAAAAAAATAATACGGTAGGTATTTTTCGAAATCGAATTTCGCTGTTTTTACTCACGTAGTAAACATCGAAAGTTGAGTTATAAAATTTGCTCGTTTGCCTGTTATGAGTTAATGTGTTACTTAACGTTTTTATAGAAACTAACTTTTACTTACTGATATAACGAAAACTGTGTATATATTTTTATCATCTATTTATTTAATTACAGAAGTATAAAAATTCAATAAATTTTTGGGATACTTATTGTTTACTAATGTTACTTTATCTCTAACAATTTAAATATCTTTTCTAATGAAGCTACTACGAAATCGGTATTAACGTTATTTTGTCATCATCTATTTAAAATATACATTATAATGAAAAAGCAATATTTTAATTTATGTATGCAAAATTGATAACTAAAGTATGTGTTTAACTTTTTAAAATTTTCCTCTGGAAATGACAGGATGAATAACTTTCTTCGAATTAACGTTTTATTCTTTTATTTGTGTTATTAACTTACAATCTATCTGTTAACAATCTATTGTAATACACTAATTCTATTTCAGGCTTGTCGTTGTTGCCGCTATCTTTCATGTTATTAACGTTGTTCTAATCAAATGGAGTAGTGTACGAAGCAAGAGGAAACAGCAGAAGCCTTTTAATGCCTTGGAAGAGAAATCCGTTGGTGCCATAATGCTTTACTGAGAAAAGCATGAAGAGAAGCATGTGTAAATGTTCGTCTATGAATGTGATCCCATGACATGTATTTATACATCAATTTGCCTTAAAACGACTGTGTACATACCGTAAGAAACTTTTGATAATCTTTTACAAAAATTGTATGATGAATTTTTTTGATATTTAATAAATGAAATAATTATGGATTTTTAACAGTATGTTTGGCATTATTATTTTCGTACACCTAAAAATGACGATATTTTTTTATTTTCTTTTTGTTTGCACTTAGATGTAATTTGTACACATTATATATATATATATATATATAAAACGATTTCATTATGCGTTTCCTACTCAATGTTAATGCCTACAAGTAATAGCCTATTGTGATTTGTATAAAACGATATTATGGATTGAAACGCAATTAAAAATAAGATATCTAATGGGAAATAAAGTTTATAAGAACATTAGTCTAACTAAAATATTTCTTTTATTACAGATCTCGCGAAATAAAATTTTGGTCCCTAATTAGTATATCTACATACAAACATTCGTACATCTTTTCACTATTTTTACAATACATTTTTGTTTATCTCATTAGTCGTAATTGATTGCCTTCCATGAAACAACGGCTCTTTGATCATCGGGTGCTTCGCCGAAAGGTTTTGTGCCGTCAGCTGCAACGTAATTGTTCACCTGGTAGTCTAACATCACATCGTAATTGAAAACGTCCGTGCCAAGTTGCTGGAAATATATAAAAATAAATTAATTTATGATCGAGTTTTTTCGTTTCTCTTCTACGCCTAAAAAGTTTATGTACCGAATTGAATACCGAAATTGGCCATTACCTATACGTGATTGCAACTAGTTCAAACACTATAGTTAGACTAAAAAAATTAGAAAAACGGGGCAAAAATAAGTGAAATGGAGTAAAACTAATGCTTTACATTAATGACGTGCATTTTCGTGCATAATAAAATGATCATCGAGCAAGAGAGAAATTGATTACACTAACAAGTGTTGAACGATAAAAATCAAGTACGGAGAATGAACGCGACAAGCCTATATGTGTACGTATCCCCTACTGAAAAATCTATCTGAACTGCTTAAATTAAAAAAAAATTTTAAACATCTGAAACGCTTTGAAAGGTGTATTTTTTAATTTATTTTAGGGGTACAAAACTACCTATTAGATAGTTCTCAGTTGTGGAATAATCTTTTTTAATTAATGCAATATTTTTCCTGCCACTTCTAGCAGAATTTCACGCGAGATCTCAAGTGAGAATTCACGTGAGATTTTTCAGTAGGCGCATATAAATAAATACTGGCAAATCTTACCTGTGTCAAAGGACTGGTATTCGTAGTCAATATACCAGCAAACTTCCTCTTCGTCGCTATCTCGAGGCACTTCTGTTCCATCAGCCTCATCAGTATAACATTTTCCGCGGCGTTCAGCTCATTGTGCGTCGCCATCATGAACGTGTGGAAGATCTGATTCTTGCCCTTCGGCAGTCGTTCCTCTCTCACAGGCGCCTCGAGGTACTCGAGAAAATCAAAGATAATGCCCAATTTGCTGGTCACCTCGACCTCAGGCTCATCCCGGGCGTCAAAGTTCAAGGCTACGGATATGATTTGGTTGTCGGACGCTCGTCTCAGAATAAAGCTGAGATTCTTTTCCACCAGTGGCGGCCACAGATCTTGCATCAGGTCGAAGTAGTCGCCCTTCTTGATCGCTGGTATCAGCCATCGTTCCAGGTCGGCCTTTGTGAAGAAGCTTTCTGTGATCATTCTGAAAAAAAACGTGAGGATTTCTCATTATAGAAGAAATGGTAATTCACATGATAAATTGTAAAAAGTCTCTCAAAATATATTCTCACTCGATAATGTCATTTTTGTGCGAGTCGTTCAACATCTCCAGCTTATTCTCCTCGGGATCAATAGCGTCCTTATCTTCGTCAACATCCTCGGCCTTTTCCATCTTCAGCAGAACCTCTTCGATCGACTTTGCCGTTATGAATTCCGTTATTCCGATCTGGTAGCCGTGGTCGCGAAGTTTCAGAACTGTGTAAACGGAGTTCAACGAGTTGCCACCGATTTCGTAGAAGTTGGAACTCATGCCGAGGCGACTGATGTCGGCTAGACCGATCGCCGAGGCTATCGTCGGGTACAATGCGTTTGCTTTTGCCAACAATTCATTCGGCACGTCGTTGTAGTTGAAGGTTCCTTCTTTGCTCTCGCCTGGAAATTGTGCCGAAGAAAAATCATCAACTATTAATTATTAAATAGCTGTGATGTGTATATATAGGCTGGTGAATGACTATTTTGAATATATTTTTTGTTGTTTTTGTCGGAAAAATTTATTACATTGTCTGGTCTCGGTTAAACAAAAAAAGTTTCGCGACCATTGAATTACTTGGATCATAGATGCAAACTTTTGCCAATATCTATGAATCTGCAATAGGGAAAAAAGTGTATCTCCAATTATAAAATAAAAGCCTTATTATATCTGAAATCAATAAGTCGGTAAATTTCAAGAATAATACTATTGTTGCGCTGAAAGTATTTAACCAATTACCTAATGAATTAAAAACACTTAATTTTATTCATAAATATATTAAGACAAAAATTATCAAATGGTTCAACGAAAAAGATATGATAAAGTCAGTAAATATTTTAAATATCTGTTAATTCTTGTTATGAAAAAATATATAGTTTATTAAAACTCTATAACACAACTTTGTTCAACTTTTAGTTTGTAACTAGATTTTAAGTTAATGTTAAGCTTAGATGTACATAACCCAGACCTAAAGCATAGACAACTAGATTGCCTCTTTTAGGATGTAAGATTCTTGAGTTATGTTTTGTATATCTAGATGTAATCGACATGTATTGTACTCTCCCTGCAAAACCTATCTTATTAAATAGATTCGATCCGATTAAAAAATTCAACATGAATTAATCAGAAATCTTAATACGAAAATACCAGATTTAAAACTATTAAAATTGATTCATTTAAATGAGTTTTTATCAGAATTAATTGATATTTTTCTCACCTTACTAAATCCGATTTAATTTATATTGAAGTTTTAAATTATCAAACTTTAATATGAATCAAATCGGATTTAATAAGGCGATAATTAAAAGATCAATTAATTCTGATAAACCTGATTTAAATGAATCAATTTTAATAGTTATTCATGTTGGATTTTTTAATCGGATCGAATCTATTTTAATAAGATAATTTTTGGAGGGCTGGTTAATAAATAAATAAATAAATTATAATAACCGTTGCTTTGTGACGATTTGAAAGACCGCAGCAGCTTCTGCCTATCGGTCTTGCCATTCACGAGTAGCGGGATGCTGTCTATTAAGATGACTTCCGGTACCATGTAGGATACCAGAGACTGGCCTAAGAACGACTTGATCTCCTTCGCTTGAGTATTCGAGTTCTTATCTCTCGGCACGACGAAACTAAGTAAAACCTACAAAACAATCTAGAATCAAAATCGATTCGTATATACCAATAAAAAAAAAGAAAAAAAAAAAAAGAAAATTATATACCTGTTCGGAATTATTGATACACGATAGCACTACGGAATCCTCGACTAACGGTGACTTGAGCACCGCCTTTTGCACTTCCGTGAGGTCCACACGGTGGCCTCGTATCTTCACTTGATTATCCTGCCGGCCTTCGTAGAACAATTGATTGTTTTCCACCTTGGCGTAATCGCCCGTCCGGAATGCTCTCATGAACTCTGCGATATAAACACGCGCAAATTAGTTAACGATACTTGTATAAGTATATATAGGCGTGCAATGCGCATCTTATACCTTTTTTCGTGGAAAGCGGATTATCGATGAACTTGTGCGAGTTGCTGTCGTGGATGTATCCGTCCGCGAGATTTCTACCGGCGATCAGCAATTCCCCTATGGCGCCGTGCGGTACCAGATGCAGGTGCTCGTCCACCACGTAAATTATACTGTTGTCGATGGGACCACCTGAAATCGTAAAAAATAATGAATTTTACGAATTGGATATCACGACTGGGTTTGGTTGTCAGTACAAAAGTAAAATAGCTTTATGTGCTTTTGTTATAATAAATTGCGCAACACGGATATTTAATTGCAGCGTTCCCTCGTTATTGCGCGATTCGACATTATTGCATAATTATTTTTCGCTGCATTCGAAAATATCGAGAGGTGTTATAATATATTTAAAATAAAAAAAAAATATTGGAAAGTACAGTTGTGTAAAAGTAGGTAATTCGAGAGTGAGTTTCCAATTCAACCGATTTTCGTTAATGCAAAATCAACGTAATTTCGTGCAAATTTTTTGGCAAAAGCACTGGTAAACACTGGTCCGCTTGGGTCGTTTCTATGCAAATTTTAATTTCAATACAGGTAGTGAAAGTCCTTTTGCTCGATGCCTTTTCTGTAATAATTAGTCAATTTAATTCACTATTAATAATCATACGCTTCCACTTTAGGCAAACAAAATTTCATCCTATAATTGTGACCAATATAATATTATGAAAATGTAAATTATAATACTTAGAGTGAAATTCGATTTCATAGCTGGTGTGTCGCGCAATCATTACAAAAGCCTATAAAATTGTAATATTTTTTTATTATCATATCCACAAACTTCCAGGTTACGGACTACCCGTGAAACCTAATTTCAGAGCCCAAAAAACAGTCCGTAAAATCGAATTTTACACATATATAATATCAAAAAAGTGAGAACAGGTTTTCGTATCCACAAACATATAATAAAACGCTCTCTTTAATCCAAATGCATGTATGCCATCAATGACCTATAACGAGCATCGTGAAAAAATCTTGTATGCATTTACCTATCGGCACTCGGTTCTCCTTCAGATAAGGATCGTCTTCCTTGATCAGGTAGAACGTGACGTCGCCCATGATTTCTGTGCTCCCGTAAAAGTTGGCCATGATTTTGTTGGCGCCGGTGAACCAGCGGAAGAAGTCCTGCACGAGGGACGCCGCGAGTGTCTCGCCCGAGCAAATCCACAGCTTTAACGAGCTCAGGCTGTCTTTATTTTGCTGTAGAAAATCGCGAAGGTTTGATTAGTTTGAGTTATGTTGATGAGAAAGATGGATTTTTCGCGTTTAAATAAATAATAACTAAACAAATAAGAGAAAGATACTAGAATGATATTTCCTGAACGGGAATTTACGAAAAAAACTTTTTCCAAGGGGTATTTTACAGGTATATGTACATTAAATTTATCTGAATTTGTAAGCTAATTGGAAACCGCTGTTCGAACTTCGAAATATTTAATTTTCGGATGTCTGTAATAATTATGATAGTTATTTTTTAACAAAGAAGTTCCAATGATTTGTAATTTAGTTCTAATGATTTCAAATATATAATAAATTTTGAAAAATAAATTGTGTGTGAAATGCAATTTTAATACCTCAAGGTGTAGATACATCAGCATAGATTTCAGCAGCGATGGAACCAGAACAAGACGGTGGATCTAAAAAAATTATTATTATTACCAATTATTGAACTCCTAACTATTCTTATATTGATATTATTCTTTATAATATTAATCATTGAATAAATTGTGAAAAGACTTATTGAATATCAGACAATGTCAGATACACCTTTTAATTACCTAATATTCTTATCTTCTATAGCTCTTTATATATTTTATTAAATTTATTAATATGTTGATGTCAAAAATGCTTCAAGTGTAAAGGAATGTGCACATGGTATATATTCTATATACATTATTTTCGTTATCTAAAATGGTAAGCGTATTACCGCGGAGATGAATCGCTATAAAATAGAATTTCTTGCGGTAAGTACTATTACGCATTTTTTTGGGCTTCGTCGCATGCTTCATTGCATTGTCGAATTTCCTGTTTTTGCAGAATTCAAAACTCTCATTTAGTATTTATTATCAAGGAGCGCGGGAGCGCTAGAAGAAGCCTAAAGGAGCGACCCGTGCTACATATACATTGAAATGGGTGCTCGAGAAATTGAATTATTTACTACAATTTTCAAGGCTTTTATATTAATTCAAATAAAATAACAACATGTTTAATATCGTTATACTAAGTTGCACAAAAAGATTCATGTAAAAATATATTCTCATATTAGAGATATTAAATAGTGAAAAATTTTATGTTTAATTTATACTTATATATTATTAGCTCTATTCATTGTACAGTGTCTTGAATGTGTTACTTTTGAAAGCAAAATAGCAGATAAGTATAATATATATATATATAATCTTAAACTTAACAGAAATGTTCTTTAAACATTAAACTTTCAATCTCTACTTAGAAACTTCTTGGTCAACCACAAAATTATCGAAAACAGTCAGTTTTTTAATAATAAAACTATACATATTTAACATAAACAATAAATAAATATACGTTGTAAATATGCTACAAATGTATTACGTGTATCGAGAAATTACGAAAGTTTTTACTCTTTTATAAAATATTTTTTCTGTTTGGACATTTAAAAGTAATTTACATTAAAATACGTGAAGGTAGATCCGGCGAATTAGCGAAATCGATAGGTAAAATAAAAGAAAAATACCTACTGAAAGTACATTTTAAGATTTTAAGATTCTTATTGTTTTTTTTTATTTGTCAAATTATACGATTACCAGGTAAACTACAGAGAAAAACTTTTTTGAAAATACAATTTTCAACATAGGCGCTTATGAAAAGAAAAGCATTTTTCGATAATTTTTTCATGAAACAACCTAGAGAGCATTTCAGTTACAGACAAATTTAAACTTAATTTCATACAAATCGAAAATTATTATGTATCATAACATATAATAGGTACATGATTATTGTACTACTGTAGCTAAAAATTTACCGGTCATTTAACAAAAAAAAAAAAAAAAATTTGGTGCCCTCCAGGGTCTCTCATAGATACGACCCAGCACACCGGAGCCACCCTGTAGCCCCTCAAAGGGGCCCCGACTTGATACGGCACTGAATAACGCATGATCTAGCTTAAACTGATCCGTTATGTTCGCCCGGCGTGTAGCAGTGGCTTGCCAGCGCTGTCGGTGTGCGCTTCGTAACATTAAGTGTCCATCAATTGTTTTGATAACTTGCATTCACAGAGCTATAGTTGATTCGAACTGCCAGTGCGACTCTATTGTGCTCTATGCCAATCTCGTGTTACTCTTATCATGGCTGAAACTGTTGGCTCCCATGGTGCTGCAGTCGATGAATTCGTGCATTATCACGAGGGGAAAGATTTGTCGTGGGCACGCGATTATATACGTAAGCCGCACGGTCCTCACGATCACTGCGCAGTACACGTGGTAAGTTTTCCTCCCTTCATTATTATGATTATTATGCTATGGCCTTTTTTTGCTTTCTCCTAGAGAACGCTGAATTATAATAAAAATTCATGTTAGAAATGAGGAGGTTCGTATATGAGTCTTTGCGCGGGGCGTGGAGAGGGGTGGCCTCTTGGACCACGCGCTCGCCCCCCTCTGATGCACATCTTCGCGCGCATTACTTGGTCAGACATTCATATGGTCATACGAGTTGAAATTTCGCGTACAGTTTCGGAAGGTTTTAATTGATACGTTCTATATAGTTCTAAGTATGCTATTTCATCAAGTTCTCTGCATTTTCGTATGAATAAACCTTTATAAATCTTAAGTCATTTAGAGTGAAAATACATATTTAAAAAAAAATACTAAATATTAAATTTGGTAACACGTAATATACTTTATTTTTTGTAGATAATTCTTTATTTTAATTTATCATTACAAATAATTTTTATTTTTTCGTATTATTCGAACATCACCTTGAGGTATAAATATCATGATGCATTTTTTATCATGATATCGATAGTATTTTATTCAAAGTTGACTTAATCAATATAATTTATACCACTCTAACCTCAAAAAGAAAACTTTGGTATGATTTTTCGGCGCTTTTTACCTTGCTCGATTTTCTCACTCGCTTCGCTCGTGCGAAAAACCTCGAGCAAGGTAGAAACCCACCTCCCACAACAGTGTCATAATATACTATTATGCTTGTAAAGTTTTTTGTTTTATACAGATGTTTTATTTTTTACTTTGAAAAAATACCTACAATTTTAAAGAAAATCCGGTCGATACCCGCATGACCGACTCTGTTTTACCGGCAGAACATGGATAATTCTATATTATGAAAATAAATATTTCGAATTACATCTTATAAAGAGATAGTTGCCCTGCGCAATGTAGTAATCTACCACCCCACGCAGTTTCAAGCCCAAATGTCAAAGAATTTTTCGGAAAGAAAAAATTCCCCCCTAATTTTAAAAAAATTCAAACGTAGCGGATTTTAGCGCCTAGTCTATGCAAACCAATCAAATGAAATCTTTCAATGCATCGCCACATCATACCATCGTCTTTTTAAGGAAAAATAAGATGATTTTTTTTTTTCATTTTTTTTTTTTGTTTGTATATTTAATAATAAGTTTACAATGGATTTCTCTATAGATAAATTTTGGTATAAGAATTTATTAGAATTTAAAATGAATATTAGGTATTAGGGAATTAATTTCGAGGAATCCAGGTGCCAATAAACTTGCAGCTTTCTTTTATCATTACTACCTATATGTATTTCCGTTGTTTCTTCATTTTCGTTCTTTTTCTTTTCTTTCCCCAGTTCCCTGACGTGCAACCAATTGTCTCTGGGGATCAGGTGGAACGCAAGTTTCGGGCGTTCAAAACCCTCAATCTGCGTCGAACGAGCACTGATGGAGTTTTTGTGAACGATGAGGTAGGGTCTCTTCTTGCCTCAACGTCGGATGATCTATGGAGTTGTTTAACTGTACGTATCTTTCTCATCTACTTTTTGTCCTTTATTCTTTCCATTTATGTTCTTTAAAAAGAAATTCTTTTTTGCGTTTTGTTTCAGGGTTCCACGGCCATCGGCCCGTTAACGGACACAGCCTCAGTAGAGCGACTAATAACGTCCTCGATCGAGGACATCGCCGCTGGGAGGCCAGCCCCCATCCACGCCATGAATTACGACGGAAACGATACATCATTGTCCTCCGCTCTTAAAGAGATTCCGCTGCACATAACTCCCGAAAACAACTCAGCCATGGGAGAGTGCCCAGGCATTAACGTCCCATCGTGTAACCTGTCAGGGGCACTCTCTGTGTCCCCGGTGCAGCCAGAGGACGGATTATTGGACT
Source organism: Torymus flavipes (assembly GCA_030522905.1). Classification (NCBI taxonomy): domain Eukaryota; kingdom Metazoa; phylum Arthropoda; class Insecta; order Hymenoptera; family Torymidae; genus Torymus; species Torymus flavipes. Next base: position 12,619 of record JAPYZO010001102.1, on the reverse strand, counting down.
TGTGCAATCTGGTGCGCTGGGGAGTCGGAGGAGCCGAAAACCTGTGGCTGTTTATACACCCAGACTTTTCGAAGGCCTTCTGCGTGGCACTCCAGGCGGTGATCCAGCGGATGCGTGATAACCAGGAGGACGTGTCATCCTGGCTGGATGACTGCGCTTTCCCACATTACCACAAAAATATCGTGGTAACGCCAGAGTTCTTGCGTGCCCACGATATTCACTACCAGGTGGTACGCCAGCATCCTGGTACTCTTGTCTACGCCCAGGCTGGATTGTACCACCAGATCCTGAGTACTGGGATCCTTCTCGCAGAGTCGGTTAACGTGGGAGGGCCACGATGGAACGCCCCGCTGATCGAGCAGCTCATGTGCTTCTGTCCTGAATGCGCCACTTCGGCGATTCCTAGGAACTTGGCTTCGATAGAGTCGGTCGAGGCACGTCCCAACCCCTTCCGGGGACAACCGATTGATGGGTGCCTTGACGCAGTAGCATCGTCGACGCCCTTGGGACGGCTTGAAGCCAACGTGTCGCTATTTGCCTGCCGGCAGTGCGCGTCCGTTTTCGCTACGCCTACCACTCTCGAGAAACACGTGGCCAGGATCCATAGCACCGACGTTAAGCGGCACAAGAGCGATTTTTGCCCTACCTGCAATTGCCTTTATGATACCCGCTCGTTGACCAGGCACAAAAGACTCTGCAAGGGCGGACCTGTGGTATGCGATAGATGTCGTACTGGATTTACCGCTAAATTTTACAAGCGACACAGGGAACGGTGTAACGCTATAAATCCATCCAGTTGTTAGAATAAGCCTAAAAGTTTGTTATTTCTCATCCACGGTGTCCGCAGGGCATAATCCGTCGTCAATGCATTTTTCTGCCATATCGACGGTACGTGCTATCAACCGTCCCGTGACGCTAAGACAGCGTTCATAGGTACATCAGCTACGTTCGAACGGTGTGAAGCTGCTTAGCGTCAGTCTAAACCTGAAGCAGCCAGGTATCCACCCTGATCTGCAGAGTGGTTTAGTCCTGATGTCCGCTTAATAAGGACACCGTCATGAACTCCCGATCCTTCGGAGGTTTAGCGTCTACGTGCCACTCGGAGAGTCAAACAATAAAGTGAATCTCAGGACGAATTCTGATTAAATTTCTGCGCGCTGCAGTCTGGTTGGAAGAGGCCTGCGCTAAGAGGGAACGCGAAGCTGATTCGCCCGATGAATGTTGGGACATAACCGGTGAATAAAAGTGAAGGTAATAATGCATTTTCCTTCCTCCTTGCATCTTTTGGTTTTATACATACTGGACCCTATTAACTTATTTTGTATTTTTATATTTTTTGTTTCAGCTTCGTGCCGAGAATTGACTACGCCGAGACGATTAAAAACTATTACCGGGAGTTAATGGGGAAAAATAAATATATCATTTCTTGTTTTATTCAAATAAAATTCATTATATTTATAAAAGAATTTTTTCATAACAAAACGAACGGACGAACAAAAATTCATAAAAAATTAATGAAAAACAATGCAAAGATAAAAAAACTAATGATCTTTTGTTACATTTCACTTACTGCAAATAGAAGTGACGCAAATTTAAACACTATTACAAAATATTATCTTAGGTAACAATGATATGACCTTACAAGAAAAGATTGCTTAAGGATATTTAAAAAAATTATGTATCATGTTTTATGCAAAATTAAAAAAAAATCATACATTTCAAAAAGCAAATTGATAATTACAGATTAAAATGCTGTTTAGAAACTCAGTTGATTTATGAACATTATTTGAATAATTTGTTGTTAAAGTTTGCAAGATTATTATCATCACTATGAGTATACCTCTGTTACAAAAGTTTCACATAAGGTTTATATCGTTTTCCTACTACATCATGCAAACATTGTATCATAAAAATACATATAACAGGACAATAAATAAAAAAAAACATTGAAGAAACGACACAAAAAGGTAACAACACATATATTTTGAAAAAATGTACCTCTTATCAAAGTATCGATTCCTCATTCCTCTTCTAATAAAAAAAATATATGCATATCAGTAAAATATTATTAATTGCACTTGGATTCTTAAAATATTTTTTATAAGAATTTTTTCCGAGATTACAAATAAATGTAATAATTACAAATATCGCATAAATTAAAAAAAGTCTAAAAAATTTTCGAAGAATGGCATTTTGAATGATATGAAACGTACACCCTGACTTAACTTCCACAAAACAATTGAAAAAAATCAGCTTCAACACCTACCTTGTACTGGTTGAGTATCGCCATGAATTTCTCGGGATTCTTGGTGACGTGCTTCTGTACGACGACGAGTGTGCGGCCCTGTAGCAGAGGTCCCCAGATTTCGCAGACGCTGTCGACGAAGGTCAGGGCCGTCTTAAAAATGCAGTTGACCTCGTCGTTGTTGTAGGGCAGCTCTTTCCACTGCCAGGCGAGCCGGTTCAGCATCGCCGAGTACGGCACTCGCACGCCTGTCGATGAGGTAAGTACGCGGTGATTGATTTATCGGAAGTTTTGATACGAATTTTGGTGGGTAAGCATAGGGAGAGTAAGCATATGGTAAGTAGTTGTAATGGGGGCTAAGAATATTTATCTACGATTGGAATGTCGTTAATTTTTTACAAGCGTCACAAATTTGGCCCCCTAGGGGGCCTTGTTCTCTAAAATTTCGACAATTTACAAACGGTGTCGATATACTTAATAATGTATTGGGGAGAAAAAAAGTTTACCTTTCGGTGTGCCTGTACTGCCAGAAGTATACAAAATAAGGGCTATTTTCGATATGTCCTTCAAGTCATCGTTTGTAACTGGATCGGTTTCAACTTCTGCTTCGGATATCAGCCGCTTTTGAGTTATCAGCAGCACATTTTTGTACACGTTAGTGTCAACTGAAAATAAAAAAATTAATTGAATATTTTAATGAACAAAGTCGACGAAAAAATTAGCATTATTATTCATATCGAGTTCATTATCAAATAAGAAAAAAGATTATCGCATTTTATATAAGTAATGAAGCTAATGTGCATTACAGGCAACGAGGTTTTCGTGAGTGTCCTTTTTTATTAAAGGCCCAAAGAAAAAAATTGTCAAAAGTACGAAAAACAATAAGTCAAGCTTCGGCCGCAACCATCGAGCGGCAGGTGTCTGATGACGGCTACTAGATCATCACTGATGAGTCCAATCTAGTAGTGGACGAAACACCTTTATAAATTTCTTTGACTACAATAAGATATTGACTTATTGTTTTTCGTACTTTTGACAATTTTTTTCTTTGGGCCTTTAATAAAAAAGGACACTCACGAAAACCTCGTTGCCTGTAATGTACATTAGCTTCATTACTTATATAAAATCTAGAGCGGGCATTAGCTTCACAAAATTCAGATTATCGCATTGTTAATTTTAGAGTATAATATTTTTATATCAATCAGAAAGTGCATCCTCAGATAAGTTCCGATCGTAGACGATATATCTCACTTCTCCAATAATTAAAAATAAATTACAATTGATTGCTAATTGATCCAAATTACAATTCTAGTAACCATCTGATCTATTTTAGTAGTCATCTGATCGAAATCGAGAATGTAAATATCGATATCTTTTTAAATGAGACAGGCGTGTTCTCTTATGCTATGTATAGGGAATATAAGTTTGTTATTAAACGGGGACATCGATATAAACCGGTTGTCATAAATGTCATAATCACTATAGAATCTGACTCATCCCTGTGCGATCGATCTATTTTTACATTTTTACATCCAGTAGAAAACATTGATCTTTAAGATGTTATTTAGGGTGTAAAAGTAGATATAAAGTAACATTCTCTCATATACAGAAAAAAATATTCAAATCATGGCATCTCGTGAAAAGAAGCAAAATTATAAATTAAAATTAAATTTTGCCAATTTTGTTAAACAATTATTGTTCAAACAAATTATTATCTATTGAGTTTTTCTAAAAACTTATCATGCCAATCCATTGAATAGAAAAAATTATGAAGAAAGATGTCTTATTTTAATCCAAAAATATCAATTTGTTCGTTATAAAACGCTGATGAACATTTTATCTTCAAAAATATTGGATGATGCAAAACGCCCTTGCGCCTAGGTAGGGCAAATCAGGCATTTGTGACATGTTTATCAGCATTTTATAACAAAAAAATTGATATTTTTTAAATAACAAAGGCATATTTCTTCCTAATTTTTTTTTTCGTACAATCGATTGGGATAATTAGTTTTTTGAAAAAGTCAATAGTTAATAATTTGTTTCAACAATTTACAAAAGTTCATTTCCTTTTATAATTTTGCTTCTTTCAACGAGATCCCACTTTACTTGTGAACCAGAGCAGCTGGGTAAACAAAAATCTACGATGGTACCTCTCAAACATAAAAAAAAATAATCTTCGCTATTTCATTTTCTTCTTCCAATTAATTAGTGTATCTTAATTTCTGTTTTACTTCCAAATAACGCTTGCCCAGAAAATAAGCTACAAAATTGTCTCCACACCATTGTCACGAGAAAATAATGAAAATACTAATCGTTGCAAAATAGCATTCGATCTCGCATCTTATTTCAACCTCCAACCCATAAATTCCAACGAAATCACCCGCACCTAATAACCCAACAATAACTTTATTAAAAAAAAGAAAAAAAAAACATAACCAACCACTTACGCAATCCGCGCTTCTATTAAAAGCCTCTCTCATGAATATAATCTCTCCTATATATGCACAAGGTCGAAAAGTCATATCGATATAATTACCCCCACTTCTCTCGCTCACCTGATTCCTCGACGATACACATGAGGGGCTGGGAGTCCTGCAGGATATGTCTGACCCTGTCGGCAGGGAATTCGAGGTCGATCGGTAGGTACGACATCCCGGCGCGCATTATCGCCAGGAGGATGACCGGCAGCGTCTCTGTCGGCTTCAGGGACACTGCCACGATGTTGTCCCGCGATCGGTTGTAGTTGCAGCATTTCTGGAACAGCCGTGCCATGCGACCGGATAGCTCGTCCAGTCGCGCGTATGTGATCGGATGCTCTGAGCCATTGTCGTCTGGAAGTAGAGATTTTGGAGGTTGAATATAGGGTGCGATGAAGGTTTGGATTTTTTTATGAAAAGGACTTCTGGGTCAGAGGAAAGTTAATTGTTCAACTATATGTCTATATTATTCGCTTTCGAATTATGATAACAACTTCTTTTTTAGAAATTTATACTTTGTTGATTGAGTTGGAAATTTCATTTTTTTAAGGTTAAAACTGATGATAAATGATATGGCGAAAATGATTTGTAGAATATTTATAGAAACACTTGAACACCCATATACATATCGACGCCCCTTACGAAGACTATAGCACAACTCACGTTTCCTTATGAAGATTAACACGGAGAAAACTGAGTTGTGCTAGTTTTCGTAAATTATATTGTCATGTTCAAAGTAAGTAGAAAATTCGAATATCTCGCGCAAGCTATATGATTCTTTACACTTTAAACTTATTTTATTAACGTTTGAAGTAAAGGAAAATTAAATCGCAAAATATATTTATTACCAGGATAATAATAAAAGAAATAAACAAACAAGTTTGATACGACTGATAACAATCCCTGTCAAGGATGTTCACTTATATAGTAATGTAGCTTCTTATGAAAATTTCCTATCTCATGATATTAGGATATAGGAAAAAGAGAATTGACTCACCTCTGTACAAAATGGCTATTTTTGTGGGATTGTTCTTAACCGCTGTCTTAAAAGTGGCAATGAACGATTGCTCGGTGCTGTTTGTTATTTCCCCTATCAAAACGGAATTTGATACGGAGAACTCCATCTGTAATGATAATATTATGATTATTTTTGCTATATTCCTTTACTGTGTTAAATTCTTAAGTATTCGCAATTTAATTTTTATTTTCATTTTTTAATTTTATATACGTTATACGTTGTTCTGTGGGCTCTTGCTGCTCCATACTACTACATACTACATCATACTCCACATACTACATCAGACTCTATAATTCGTACTTTATGTTATTTTTCCTTAATTCTCGATTTAGCCAACTTTTAAAATTCATATAAGCTGACAACCGGTTTCCCTTTTAATATTCGCTATCGCTTTAGTCCCTCTACCTATTTTATTTCATCTCGGCTACCAATTATAGCTCTTCACATACCCCAACATGTTCGAAGTTTTCCAGGTATACTTCTTGCCAAAACCGGTTGCAGTATTTTCGAAGCTTTTATATGTTCTGTTCTTCCTATATATTTTTATATTTCGTATATACTCCCAGTACTTTTCTTTTCCTTTCGCTACTTTCCATTACACACTTATTGCCCTCGCGACAGGTGGATCTTTATAATTCCATTCTGTTTTCATTTCCTATTCTATCTTTGGTTTCACTCTCCCCTCCTTCTCATTACCTATTTTTTTTAAATTAAAACAATTAGCAATACGAATTGTCATAGCAAATCAAAGGTCATATTCACTCAACCAACATATTTCCACATAACTACAGTTGGTGCAGAATAATTCAAATTCAAATTGCATCCTTATAGAGATCATCCGACCGACAATAATCTCATTGATCGACGATTTATTGAAAATCGTGTGTTAGCATAAAACTTTAATTAAGATATCCTAAACTTGGAAAATCCTATTTTACCATTCAATGTTGAATAATAATATGTGCCGATATTTATAATGTATCCATGAAAACGAACTACGCTGTTAGCGTAGTATTCAATGCAAATGTTTCGATATATATCTGGATCTCTGTTAAATAACAGACGGGCACACCATAAATAATATACTTTTCGAGTTACAAAAACACTAAGAAGAAAAAAAAATGTAATGACACGATCGTAAGTAAAATAAAAACAATAAATTAGTAAAATCGTAATCTTTCAAAATCAACAATTTATAACAGATACTAAAAATAGAATATTCAGATATTATCTTTCACTTCGAAAATGATGCTGTGAACTCGATCGCGCCCTTTTCGCAATACCTCAAAGAACTTATATACGTACTCGAAATAAGAATGAAAAAAAAAATTAAATTTGAAAAGTAACGGAAAATTCGAAATCATATCGGTATAATTACATATTCACGTTTTTCTATAGGCCGCAACATCCCGTTAATCACAAACGCTATATCTCCGGCCATCGCGCCGGCAACCCGTCTTTTCGAATAATATCTGTTAATATATCAAAGTAATGCTTCTCACGTCCGTCTTAATTTTCCCGCGATTTCGAAATGTTGCAGCGCGCGCAGCAGATTTCCTGCACTCCGTTGAAGCGAAAAAAAAATAATGTAAAATGTATCCAAATGCGTATATTATTAGTAAACAATTTAGAGAAATGAAATATATGGCAATTATTTCAATAAATATATAAGTATTTATTGCAGTCGGCGATAATTAGACGCACGCGGCATGAATGTATATAATAAAAAAATCTCGTAAGCGGATAACGGTGATGTTTATATTTTTCGTAATTATATAGCAATAAATTTATCAATTTATGCCTTTTACTGAGGCCTGACGTCACACATGCCTAACGGCTATATAATTGTGGTATAATCAAAGCAGTTTCCTTCTTATTATCCCGTTTGGATAAAAAAAAGGAGCTACAATTCAATTGTTTGACGAGAGTGATTTTCATAATATACTGGTTTCATTATTCTATCGATCGGAATTCTATTCACTCTCACACTGCACTCGTTTTCAATGCAATTGAATTTTCATATCGAACTGCAATAATATTTTAATCTAATTTGAAAAAATAATTCATGATTATTTGGAAGATGAAGGATAGTTGTGAAGGGGAACTGTTTTAATTGGACAATTAACGGTATGTTTCATTAAAATCTTTCTTACTGATTTTTTATTGAGGTACTTTAAAAAAAATTGTTAGAATTATAACGATAAATTAAAATATCCAAAACGAAATAAAAATAATAATTTAACAAAATAGTTTGTATGAATTATACAAGTGTTTACATTACGAAGTTCTCACGTTTTATGCAAATGAAGTTGTAAGATTTTATAAGTAATGCATTAATGATTACTTGTTGCTTCGCGTATATTTAATGATGCCATTACTGTCATCTGATAAATTTCTTGATAAATGATTGAGAAGCAGAATTAGCTGTCAAATGTTATACGATTGACTGCAAAATATAAATGAAACAGCTCGCAACTAAAGTTGCTTTTTCTTTAGAGATCTTCTTAATATAACTATATTTTTCATTAACAAGTTTAAAATACTTTTTCAGTATTATATTAGCAAAACTAAATATTTAGTTCTGAAGTCAAAATCTCACCTGACTTAAAAACCAGGAAAACACTATACCATAAAGATTGAAAATTGTTTATTTTACCGTTTGAGAAGTTGCAAAAATCATATATCTTTTATAATTCCTTCTAAAATGTACATGAACAATGCATTCTATGTATAAAACTTTTTAACAAAAAATTCTTTCCAAGTCTTTGCACAAGAACTCACGTGAGATTTTAAATAAGAAATTTTCGTAAAAAAAAATTTTATGGAATCCATTTTCTTTTTTGCATTTTAGTAACAATAATAAAAAAGGAATATGATCCATAGGTAAACCAGCCAATTTTTAAACTATAGTTTTTAAGTATCAGGTAATAGATTTTCACGTAACATATCTAACCTGAGTTTTTTCAATGCCATTAAAAATTCGTACACTTTCTTAGATCCCAATCAGGTCACAAATCAACCGTTTTTCTCACCCGCCCGTTAAAATTAACCGCAAAAAACACCCATCGAGCGGAACCACCCGCGACACTTTTTGTATACACCTGCCCGGCAACCTTCGCCGTTCCATTACGACGTCAATCCCGCCGCGACAGAACAAACCCAACCGCGAAATCACAATATAACTGCGGGACTTTATACTCGAGGTGTCGCAAAGCGCGTGTAGTAACAATTACAACACGTACTTACAATCGAAAGGCGCGCGCGCGAGCGCAACGACCTTATACCAAGAGAGAGAGAGAGAGTTACTTACGTTCATTCAGAAACGAGGAGGATAAAAAAGTATACACACACACGCCGGCCGCTGCATCAATCACGCGAGCGCGTGTGAGGGAAAAAAAAGGAGCCCCAGTAATTATTCTATATTTCATGCCGCGCGCGCATACTTTCTCCGATGTACGAGGAAAATGCAGGAGAAAAAGTTGCGATTGATCGATGAGGGAATCCGAATATTATGGTAAGATGGATGCATATGGGATTTTGGAAATCGGTATGAAAGGAGGTAAGTTCGAATGTTCTGAAACTGAAGTATTATTTTTCGGTTGAAAGTTTTACTTTTACTCCGGTTTGACGGTTTTATTATTCAATATTAATAATGTATACTCCTAAATGTAGCAGTGCGGTTCTTATAAAAATTCAAATAAATCGATGATGTACTTTCCGATCGAAAAAAATACACCGATTTGTCAATATACCGATCGACCTCGTGTGTCTTTCTTTTTTCGTAAATTAATTCGAAAAGGTTTCCTAACGCGCGGACACATCTACATCTTGCCTTCGCGCATCAACAAAACTAAGTTTTTTCAACTCTCGACGCAGTTGTCAAAGTCCGCGACGTGTCTGGCGCATTATCTCGGTCTTTTTTTTTCGATGTTTATTCCGATCTCGATTTTAGATTTGTATCGGGGCGCAAATGCAGTGTGTCATGTACCGATAATATAATTCTTTATCCGCGGAAATTTAACGAAAACCAGAACAATATTATAGCAACATTAATAATAGCAGCGAAAAAATTTCGCTTTTATTTCAGCGATTTCCCAAACAGCAATATTCCACTTTACCCCGTAATCACAGACCCGCCATTTACGCACAGCTAATCTTCTCTCTCATACGTATAACACACACAACTCGTCATTAACGAACCATTCAACTCACCGAAAATCCCTTTCTATACATATACTTACCGCCAAGAAAGGAAAAATGCATTTACGAGTTGGCGATTAGATTAAGTCGTAAATTGAACTTGACTGATCACGTAGTGGAGACAGCTGCGCTCCCGCGCGAGCCACGATGACAAATTTTTCCTTAGTGTGCGGCGTATACACTCATGGGAGTAATAGTTCAATCCGGTGTGCCAAACTTGTATATAGACAGGCATTTGTCATCGACTCATGCCACGCGGAAATCTGAATTCCGATTGTTTACCATGCGCGTGAAAGGACGAATCGGTTTTTTTTTTCCGGGAGAGGAAAAAATGTAGTTTGATTGTGCGAAAACGCAGCGAGGAAACACGATGTATATAATTTGTGGAAAGGATTTGGTTTTGCAATTTTATGTGATTGAAATTTACGTACATACGTGTATGTGTGTGTATAATTTGGAGGGAGAGAGGGAGAATGGTAAGTTTCGACATGATGGTTTGCGCAATGACGAATATGGGTGAGTGAAATAGGGGTATATTGATTGACGCGGATTTCCTTAAATGTTTATTATTGTTATGATAGTAGTGTTTTTTTATTTGATTTTTTTTAGTGCACTCATATGAGACTTGTTTAAAGGAAGGAGTTTATTTCTGATTTTTATGGTTTTATTGACGATATTATATTGTTGTATTTTAAATTCTATGGTAAAGAAAAAAAATTAATATGTTAACTTGATTCGATAAGATAATATGATCATGGTTACTGTACATATATGTTATGAGAAAAATTCTCTTAAAATACTTATTTTTATAAACGTCCATACTAGAATTCTATACAATCAATACTGCACTTACAATTGTCCCAAAAAAATCGACAATTGTCTTGAATAATAAATATTGAGCAATACTTGATTAACGAAACAACATTTACTTGAATTTCGTTATTCTATTACCTGAAATCTGGTATACCGATACCAATAAGTTTTACCTATTCTCGTCGCTCTCCAACACCGCAAAAAAACACGCCACTATAGGAAAAAAAATACATACACCCCTACACGCTCACCTCGTTAAACAATATAACTTCCAACAATATACCCATCAGACACATATCCGCGTCGCGCGCACTCGATACAATTGCCGCACCGCTCTCGACACGCGCGCATCCGTTTCAATTTAAAATTATTATTACCAATAAAGAGAAAAAATAAAGGAACGCTCGTCTCCGCACTGACCTTTTTATGCTTCCTCTGTCACCACGTCACACTAAGCACACATCTTCCGAAACTGTATCTATATCCACGACGATGAATTTTGGCTGCTGTCTACTTATGGAAAGAACACAGGGTTACCGCGCGGAGAGCAAGTCAGTGTTGCAGCTGCGACGGCCGAATGACTCTGCAGCGAGAGAGCTAGTCGTTACCTCGACCGCGCGGCTATACTCTCCCTCTATTGTTCGTTGCGCGCGTGTCGTGTGCGCCCACCGGCGTGGTCACTCGCGCACTGGCGCGGAGAGAGAGAGGTTGTTGTTGTTTTTGTGTTTTTTGGGGGAGAGGGGTTCAGGTTTGGCCGGTTCTTTGGCAGGTGCGGTGTATTGAAGTTTGACCTACACTGATAAGGCAATGAAGGTGTATAGGAGTACAGTAATTTGGTGATTAGTTGTGGGACGTTTTAGCTTGTACTTGGTCGACGATTTTTATTATTTATAAGGTCCCTGGGAGAAATGTATTCTATAAAAATTTTAGAAAACTGTGAAAATCTATAAAAAATCGTATGAAAAACTCTCGAATTTGGGACGCTTGCATAGTTTTTTTCATAGTTTTTCATAATTTTTAAGATAGACTTTTATAGTTAATCATTATTTTTGATAGATTTTCATGGATTTTCATAATTTTTTTAAAAATTCTATTTTTCTATGAAATTAAAATAATGAAATTTAATAATGGGGTTTTTTAAAACATTTTTAAAATTTCATAGGAAAATGGAATTTGTAAAAAAATTATGAAAATCCATAAAAATTTATCAAAAATAATGATTAACTATAAAAGTCTATCTTAAAAATTATGAAAAACTGGGAAAAAACTAAGAAAAACTATGAAAAAGCAAGCGATCCCAATTTCAAGAGTCTTTTATACGTTTTTCGTATAGAGTTTCATAGATTCTCATATAGATTCTCATAGACTTTCATAGACTTTCATGATTTTTTTATAGATTTTCACAGGTTTTTTATAGAACATATTTCTGCCAGAGGTGGTATTAGATATACTGTAAACGACCTGTTTTGTGGGTTTGATGATTATACACTGAGAAAAAAGTTTAGTCAAAATTGTCTATGATTTTGTAAAAATTACTAGACTTTCTGGTAAAGCCACCGCAGACTGTAGAAACCCCAAAGATTGCCACACTTTATAAAAAATTTTGCTTGAAAGATAGGGAAATTTACTATATAATCATTGTAAAATTTACTGTAAAGTATGGTAATTTTTTAGTTTTTTACAGTCCTTTATCAGACCGAATAGTAGCTTTTCCAAAACTTTTTTCTCAGTGTACTAAAAACAGTTTTTACGTATAGAGAAAATGTGAGATCAAAGTTGTACTTGGGTCAAAACGAATTCAAATCAAGAGTTAAACTAAAAATCTCGATTTATAATATTGTTATATGTGTTCGTCTACCATCATCG
>JAPYZO010001101.1:0-11685 GCA_030522905.1 Torymus flavipes | reverse complement strand
ATCGTGTATGTTTACGTTTTGAATAAAGTTATATGTTATTCTTTTGTAATAATAGTTATTGTTAATTATTGTATGTGTGTGTGAGTGTTACAATATGATCGAATAGAGTTAATATACTTTTCTGATAAAGGACAGTTCAAACTGCTCGACGATTTCTTCACTGGACCTTATTTTGGTAGGAAAAACAAGTAGACTTGCGAAATACATGAAAGCTACAAGAGTAACAAAGCTGCAAGCGGATAAACTTGACATACTGAAAAGTATAATAAGTAAAAAACGGAAGAGCGATTTTTCTTTTTTGAATTTAAAATTTTTTTATATTTACAGATACTGCCAAGGTGCAGCTAACGAAGGATGTTTAGCTGCAGCTGAATTCAATTACTGAAAAAGCAGAGGAATTATTATGTGGCACTTTTATATCAGAGTCATCAAAATTTGCGTTTAAAGTTTGTTTTGATTAAAAAATATTTTAAACACCTTTTTTTATTGAAAAATTTTTATTAATATACCTTATAATGACAAAAATACAAATAATGGGCAAACTTGACCTACTGCAAAAATAAGAAATTCTTGGTTCTCATTGCCGATTTATGCAAAGATTTGAGATGAATTAATTTTATTTAAAATATTCATCAACTCTTTGTTTATTATTTAATTAATCTTATTAATCTTGCCAAATACCGTTTTAATCTATGATAAAATTTGTGTATGCTTTGCTCGTGAAATGGCAATTGATAACGAACTTGTTAAAGAAAAACGAAATCTCGCAATAAAACTGACTAATAATAAGTACACGCCGAGTGAGAATTCAGAGTTCAGTGATCCAGATCGAGAAAACGCAACGCAAATTATAAAACTGAAACTCGTGAGCTGCAGTTGCAGATATAAGCGTTGATTTCAAAACACGCTATGTTCCATAGAGTTTATATAGATTCTTTATTATTATACAGTTTATACTTGAAGAATTCAAATTAAATTCATCAATTAAATATTTGAAAAATCATATAAAAAATAAGATAATTCTTAAAATCTCGAGGTTCAGTTAAAATACTTTTAATACATTTTAATTTTATTATACACAAACTTATTTAATAAATTTTATTCTACAAATTTCTCTAGCATAACAAATTTGCCTTCACAAATTACCTACAAAATATTTATGTTTTCAATATCCTTTTTTCTAAAATTTTTCACGACATCAAAAACCAAGAAAAAGAAAACAAACAAAAAAATTTATTTGACCATAACGTCAATCACTGAAGAAAAAAAAACTGCGGAATTTTAACAATACGGGCATGTTATTCCAGTTACACGCGGTTTAACGTTTCCGCAATGTTATAAAAAATTTTTATTTTTACGATAAATGTAAGATGAACTTTAACGAGAATTGAAAAAAAAAATTATTTCATTGCACATACCTAGACTTTTAGACATATAAATAAGAGTATTTAGTTTTACCTTCCATTTAATTAAAAAAATATAATCAAACTATTAAAAAAAACTTTTATGTAATTAAAAAGAAAACAGTGAGAATAAATAAAAAATGAATGCAATTTCATTAAGCAATCTCTATATAACCGGCAGCCATACATGTATAACATACCTATGTTAATTTAATTTGTTCCATTAAAAATCGTTAAAAAGGAACTAACGCAACTATACAGTTGTTCGCCATTCGATTAGCTCCAGTTACAAAACTAATTTTTTATTTGTCCACGTTTATACATAAAAACGTATTATGTAAACCCTATACATATCCACTGATCGTATAAAAAAAACACTGTGAGTGTCGTCAATTCCCAAAGAATTTTAAATTTTTTATTTGAAATCCTTCACTCTTCAAATTACAAGTACACTCGTCTTGCCAAAATTTCGGAAAGGTATATGCCGTGGCTCGCACAATATGCATAAACAGCAGCCTCGAAACCCGGGTTACGAAATATAAGCGTTGGAAAGGTGCATTACACGCGCGCGTGTGCGCACCGACGCTCTATGCGGTCTTTTTCAAAATGCCATAGCGTCAGGTTTGGAATTTTAAGTGCGCCTGCGAATTGAAGGGAATGTGTGTAGGTAGCTACATGCCATTTGCAATTAATACGCGTAGTTCTGTTCGAAGCGAAATGTATAAATAACGCAGTTGTATTAGTAAGCAGGATATTATATATTTTGGTGGGGACGCGATATGCTGAAAGTGAACGTTCCGAGGTGGTTTTGACCCATTTATATATGTACTTTTTTTTAACGCGTTACGCCGCGTTATTCGGCTTTTATGCAATATGGTTTTGATATTTTGATTGAATATAGTGATTTAATCGAGTTTTAGATTATCATATTCAAAGTTTTGGGATTCGTGGAAGTGGAAGTTGGATGTGGTGTGTTTTCAATGTCATATAGGAAGCACGGAATAATTAATTTTTTTACTTTATAATATAATATATTTATACGAAAAATCGTGATTAATTTTATTTGTAGGTTAAAGAAAGTAGTAATAATTAAATCATCGTTTTAATGATGGGTAATTTTTTACACTCTTATTTTGAATAGACTTTTTAGAAAATGTTTTTTGAAGAACCCAATTACATATTATTACCTATAGTACAGAAATGTTAACCAGAAGCTCAGTTAACTTTATGGCTAATCACGAACATTACTTATATTTCATTATAATTATGTACCAATCCGAAATAATTTATGGCATTTATACACTTGATAAAATATGTATTTTAAATAATAGTAGTATATTTTTAGACGAATTGTATTATTTTTACATTGTGATTTTTGGTCAAAATGCCGAAACTAACTGGAAAAAACTATTTGGATATAATGTTTTTAATATTACTGATAGTATAAAAATATTTTATAGAAATAATACAGTATATTTTCTTTACCAACGAGAAGATAAATTTGCATATTATATAAGAAAATTAATATAGCTATACTACCATTAGCAACATTTTTCTGAATTTTTACTGAGAATCCCGTAAAACGAGGCAAAGCGACACACACACTTAAAAACTAAGATATCATTAAAATCTAGCATAATTACAAAATCTATATAGCTATGAGTTTTCTATTCATTGATTATAATGCGCATTAAAATAACCCGAATAAATTAAACGAATTTGAGATTATAAAAAGGTTGCCCAATATTTAAAATCTTTTTCTCCCTACCTACAAAGCACTTTTATCTTTTTAAAGTAACTTTTTTAAGTATAATATAGACGAAAATCCCTTCGCCTTGAGCACCACCGATTCCAAATAAACGCGCGCGACAATCCTGACGGCTGCACCTGCATATGATGAGGGTCACTCTGTCACCTCAAATCCCCTGGGTGGAGTACTTCCACGCCTACAAAATCCGTGTCTACACACGACGATCGGCTAAACTACGAACCGCGCGCGACATTGACGGCGGTTATTGGTTATAATTTATGGCTTGTTTGCGCATGGTAATTGTCCGTCATTACAAAGCCGGCAATCGTTGCTGTTGTTGTCGCTTCGTCGCGGAGAAATTTTCACATACACACAAAGGAACACGTTGTTGCTGCTGCTGCTGTTTTCTCTGAAATTATTCGGTGACAAACTTTTTATATTGAAATTATACACGCGCCACGACATCAAATTGTTTATTAAGATTGAAATGACCTTATTCTATTCTCATTTGCGTAAGCGCATAAACGAGCGTAGAGTATACTTAAACTGTAACACAAAGATTCAGACCGATAATGAGGCGATTTTTATTTTTATTTTTATTTTTTTTTTTTTTTTTTTTTCATCGCAATTGGGCTTTTGTGCGCTGTCGCCGGAGTTAATTTTTGCTTTTGAATGTATATAAGTGGTGCGCGCGGTCTGATTAAAAGTGATTGAACGCGTGATATACATTTTTGTAAAATTAATTTCTCGGATTTGCATGTATATACTCGTGGTACCACCTTGCACGAGAGAAAAACTTTGCCATTGTTTAATTCTCGTCCGGCCTTGTTTCCTTTACTTTTATGGTTTCTCTCTTGATTTCTCGTATACAGACTTATAAAAATGTAAGTGTACAGTCGTTGTCCTCGTTTTCTCTCGGTCAACTTTCGTCCTCGAGAGTATTTCACTCGACCGCCCTGTGGTTAACTAATTAACGGTGCTTTTTTTCTTCTTCTTCGCAGTTCTATTATGTTATAATAAAAATTGTTGATTACCTGCACGGTTATACTATGTAAACTGTGAATATAAGTAAACAAAATAATAAAAACTTAGATTATGGGTACCTAACTATGTTATCTATATATTTTCTAACATAACTATAAAACAATCGTAGCAAAGTAACATTAACGAAGATCACGCTGTATAATATATCTATATGGGTGATTCTCAGCAAAAGTGCCAAGTTTCACATGTCAACTCCGTGGTAGTAAATATAACCCTCTTTCATTCTATAATAATGGACATCTCGATATTTTTAATTTCACTACATGATATTCTAGTAACTTGGGTTATATTCTTGTAAAAAAAATGTATTTTTTTGAAGATTTTATATATTACAGTTTCGCCCGCCGTAATTTTATTATCGCTTCGCGCTGCTTTTGATTTTGTAACCTACCAACCCGCCAACCAAATCACGAATAAATTGAGATCATAACAAATCCATCATTTTTTTTAAGATAGGAAAATAATAAAAATATCTAATTACAGGACACAATCTCCTCATTTTCGCTGCGAATCACCCGTATACAACCCTGCACCGCATTTTCGTCATTATTTATATTAAATCGACTAATCATTCCATCTCCCCTAACTCTCACCGCGCACTTTATGACACGGCTCGTGCATGTATAGGGCACCCACCTCACGTTCAATATTCTTGCGCAATTACACTTTTTATAATATACACTTTACACGCGATTAAAACAAAATTTTTGCTGGAAAGTAAAAGCCGTAGACCGGTTATACCTACGTACGTTCGTGTGTGCCGCAGTGGCGGCGCGGTCTTCGTCGCCCGATTAATTATATGATCGCTATATACCTTATACGTGCATGTGCCATCCGACGTACGTGCGCGCATGTAAAAGATGATCGAATTAGGCCGGCGGGAGGATAGGAAGAGGAGGAGACTGGCCTTTATTGAAAATGAAAGAAGAGGATTTATTTTTTCGACGGGTCGGGTTGCGGGACATATAGGGCATGAATGTATAGGTTTATGTTTCCTCATTGAAAGAGCTTTTTAATGTAATGAATGTTGTTAAAAACTATATAGGCGAGAAACACTTGTCCAAAATTCCAGAACGAGAGAAAGAAATTTAAAATGAAGAATCAATACTTAACAATTTAAAAAAATAATGTTATCATCGTTGTTTTGTCATTTTCTATTGATCCAAACATAAAATTCCAATCCGTTAAAATATTGTCATTGTTCCTAATACATGTGTTTATTATTCATATACTCCATTTTATATGCAAGGATAATATGCAATGTATATCAGTTACCATTCATGATTTATGGAAGTTTCATAAAACTGTAGGAATTTTCAAAACCTGGATGAAAATAATCATCACACCATCACACAGTTAATTAAACTCAAAAAAGTTTTTTTCATCCATAAAGATTTCCAAGAACGTGGTGAGCCAGAAAAATTCTAATCTCAATAACATGGAGTTGATCAGAACTCATTTATACATACCCTTTGACATAATGATTATAGTACCAGTTTCTAGCGAATATTTCATTCACGTTTGTTATAACCATTGAATAATAACGAGTAGTTATAATTATTCATTACACATCCATACAGATATGACCGACCAAATCTACATTGCAAAACAGTTACATGATATAATTTCATAAGTTTCATCACCACGATTAAACCCTCAAAAATCCTTTAATCTCCAACACTTTTCCACCCGGCCCAAAAATTACATAAACCACCGCTATAAGGATGTAAATAAATAAAAACGCGCGTCGCTCGCCTGTAGCAACGGTTTTTCACATCCCACTCGCAATGCCAACCGGTGAAGTTTTTTTTTCTTCAATCAGTTTATTCCGAACGGGGAAAAACGATTCGCAAATATATTACGCGAAAATGTTAATCGAGGAAAATGAAACTGAAAAACGTCGAGCCATTGTTAATATGCATGGATCTGGTGTGACATTCCCGTTACATATATATATGATTCGTATGATTGAAGTGGACTGAAACGATATATACGCAACGCTGTAATTATAAGCGCCGAGGATTTTTACGATTCTCATTCATAATTATTAGTTTTCTCGAGGCGCTCGCGACTAATAATTGTTTCTGTTCTGCGTTATACAAAGTAATATTGATATTGCGATACACTTAATTAGGAATATTCAAAAGCGCTGTTGTTGCGTCAGATATCGGCCGACAATTACAAATCGCGAAAAAAATCTTTGAATTTATATCATTTGCGCCGTTTCGTTTTCCTCTTAAATTTGAAAAATGCACGATTCCAATGTCAGATCAATTAAGAGAACTGTGTTTTTTTTTCTTCTACATTTGCGAGGATACTTTGTATTATATAGAGTTCTTTTTTTATATTCTTGCAAGGATAAAATGGTCAGCCGCGCTCGAAAGATAAAAGCTGTGATTTGTGAAGCATTATGTACCTTTATTTATTTACTCAGAAGACGTTTATTTAACTATTTAATTTTTTCTTACCAAGAGTTTATAGACCATCTGAAATTGAAATGTTTTCTAATAATTGTAAATAAAAAATGAAATTGAAACAATTGATAAATGATACAGATGTGTACGATTTACAAAACGAAAAATAGAAAATGTCTATGAAATATTCATTAAATAAAATCAGTTTAAAGCACGCATGATGAATAAACATTTACATATACTTGATTACAAATGATACCCATAAGATTTCTTCGATTATACAACGTTTATCTGTAACACGCGACACTGCAAGTGATAGAGAAAACTCTTTTGTTTAACGTCAAAACAGACACACAGCGCGACATGCAAAGCGCGCGAATAATAACCGTGGTAATGCTCAAGTCAGACCTCGGGGTAGCGTCGTAATATCTCGAAATTACCATAATTCCGCATTAACGCTTATGCTATGATTGGCCACACGTGTCATAAATTCATAGTAATATCGTACAGTTAAAAAGAAACAGTACAAAGTACTTAACCGACGGGATTCCGGGATACTAGTGTGGAGCTTTATTAAATTAAGCATCATGAAAATACATGAATAGCAGAGTCCGATGAATAATACAAAATATCTGCTCCGACTCTTTTGTCAAGATTAATCTAATATAATTGTATAGTTTTGATACAAAAAGAAAAAACGTTGGTATTAGTAATGTAAATTACATTCTTTTACTGTAATAGAGACGGATTTTTTGAGGAAAAGCATATGAATTGTAGAGATTAAGTTTATTGTGCTTACATTAATTCTTGTGGCATCGACTGGATTCATGTTAACGATTATAAAAAAAGAAATGTAGTTAAGCGTCATTTGTAAGCAACAAATTATATTCGAACTATAGACACTTTATACTTACGTATATACAACAAAAATTCTGGAATGCATGTGCCTATAGAACTTCAATGAGTCGTGATATTTCAGTCTTGTGACCTCCTTTCACATGCTTTTTAACAATTTTATTTTAAATCGTAAACTTATTACTTTATCGACCCGATATATTTTCATTTAGTAATTTATTGCGAAATCATATTTCTAAAATTTGCTTCGATCCCAACTCTTTGAACAAGTACGAATAATTGAAACGAAACAAGCAATCTATTTTTTTCAATATTATTAAGATGTATGCGCGCCAACGATTTTAATCTAATTTATTAAGCTTGTAATCCGCGAACCTGGCATCATTCGATTTTTAAAATGCAAAGAAGCATATAGCAGCTTTTTTCAAAACGTTCTCTAACTAATGGCTACATTAATTACGAATTTTTTCATTTTTTACGCTACCTCGCAATGACTTGCACGTGGCGACGTGATTTTTGCAAACAAGATGCCTTTTCTGAGTGCGCGGACCCACCCATTTTCTCAGTCAAAGATATTATAGGCGTTTCAATGTTTTTTGTAATCCAAGGAAGCAATTAATGCACGTATTGCTGACAAGTGAATTGTATATGTTTGTTAAATTTATTACAGGTATGTTGTTGATATTCAAAACGCACCGCGATAACGCGAGAAAATTTGAATATTTTCCTTTTAAAATATAAAAAAAATACTTACTCGAAGATATCACCGTTGGTGAGATTTATCCTGTAATATTGGTATACGGTATAAAATATAGATTCATTATTATGGCTATAACTTAGTAATTAATACAGTGCTGCGGTTTGCTTTATTTCCGGAGTCGTGAACAGTTATTGGCAAAACTCGCTCTATTAGCAATCTAATAACGTTGTTAAATAATCAAGGAAGAATCTGGAAAATGAAAATATATCAACGACAATGCTGCTATATACTAAAATGAGAGTGTGTTCATAGTACCGTAGATGTAGAATCCCGTATTGCAGTATTTTAATATAAGAAACTATTTTTTAATTACTGTTGTTATTTCATAATTAACTTTAATTTTCTAATATGTGGCTTCAAACGGGAGACGAATTGTTTGTGAAATTTGTATACTTACGGTATCCTGATATCTTCATTTATCCCTGATCAATTTTTGCAAATCATTTGCAGTTTTTTAATCCATAACGCACGTGCGTGATAGGGATAATATTTAAAAATTAAAAAGCTATTAAAAATAATCAAAACTTCTGTACAAGAATTTGTAATGGCTCCCACAGCTCTTCATAGGCAGGTAGATAGTCGGGAAAGGCATTTTTTCGGGAGTAGAAATGTTGAAAAATATTGGAGAATACCAGGGTATTATTAATTAACTCTATATAATTTGATGAAATAAATAATCTAATAAAATAATGATCTACGTTACGCGAAGATTCGTTCTATACCATCTGTTAAAATAAGATAGTGATATTTTGTATCGCAGTAATTATTATGCAGGATAAATCAAAATCAATACAACAGGACAAAATTTTCAAATTATAAAAACAAACTTTTCCTTCAACGTGTCATACAGACTAATTTTCCTTATGAAATAAGAAAAACTTGTGCGTACGTTTACTCAAATAACAACTTAATACGCATCAATCGTTTATTTTTATTCCAAAAATCGTATCTTGCGAAAAATTCTGCGTTTTCCTCATTTATTCTTGAACCCGTCTATAGACCGACCAGTGTAAATTAGCATCTCTTTACGTCTTTCGAATCTACCAAGAACCTTATCATCCGATACTTAACTACAAAATTATTACATATTAAACGTATTCCAAAAACTCGTATTGACTTTTTACGATCCCAGGAAGAAAAAAAAAATCCGTTAGCGATCGCCGTAACTGCTATTTTTACACGGAAGGCACATAATCATACACCTGAAAATAAAAACCAACAACTCTATACAGCAATTTCCCGTCGAACTCATGGTATATTTCTTCATTTATATATATATATATATATGTACAGCTTTAAAAATGTCAACAGAGAGGACAGAGTAATTGTCTCGCTAATTGTCTCGTGTCCTAAAATATACAATTATTCTCACTCACACACGTACGGCAGAATCGCACCGATTCACAGCTTGTAATCGTAGCCGTAAAGAGGCGCCTCGAGGAAGGCGTGTTCGAAGTCGGGTGAGTTGCGCCTGCATCGACGGCCAATCGGCTCCAGGTCGTTGTAACATTTGGGGAAGACCTCCTCGATTGCCTTCAGCGCCTCCTCCTTCGTCACGTTCTTCACTGCCAGCACCGACGACAGGGCTTTGTTCTTTACGCATTCCTGTGGGCATGGAATAATTATGGTGTATGAGAATTAATCCTCATGGATATCCGAATTTTAGGGGTCCTGATTTAACATTTACTGATACAGAAGAAAATTTTGACGACCTCAAACGATGTTAACATAAAGGAAATATAGATTTTATTGGCCGGAATTTTATCATGTAAAAAACATTCTGCCCTAAGCATACTTTAAAGGAAAAAGAAAGGAAATTAATCCTAAGGGGCTGGAAAACTAATATCTTGATTAAATCTTCTTCTTGAAGTACTAAAGAGACTCTCGTGATCTCTCACGTCCAAATATCTCCTAAATTAAATATTTTTTTATTATTTATTTCTAAAATGTAGAAAAAATACCTTTCAAGTTAATTTTCTGCAGGGCATCAACCTCTCAAAATGCAGCCCCCTAAGGATTAAATTCTATCATATACCTGATACAAACCCAACATTTTCGAAAAATTCCCAAAAAATTTCTAAAATTAATTCTCTATAAATCACGTATTCAAAAACCAGGTGCAAATGAAAATAATAATAAAGAAAGCGCTCCGTACCGCATGCTTCTTTTTAAAATTCCACGGCGAGGCATCGCCGTACAACCAGGCGCTCATGAAGCTGCAGTGCGCCAAATTTGCAGCGCGTATCTCCGAGCAGGCCAGGTGCCGGATGTTCTTGAAGTCCAACTCATTCTCGCAATAGTCGAACATATGGATGAGCTCATGCGTCAAGACGCCCTGGACTAGATCTTTTCGGGTGGCCACGTTGTGGCACACCACGACCTGAGGAATGGGTTATATATTGATACATTATTTTTTTATTTGAAGTCAAAATTGAAAATTTTTAGGATTTTTTTTTCTTTATAATATGTTAAGGTTTTTTAAATCTATATGAACACCCGCACAAATTGAATGAATTTGTAAAATTTCGTCCAATATTTTAAAAATGTGACTCAAGATTCGAATTTATGATTCAAATAAATATGTATCAACGATGTGTACATAAAATATGTCTGTGGCTTCGAGGCATAACAACGTAAGTCCACTTTTTGAGTTTCTGAGAAAAACGTGTTTTAATGTTCAAACTTATTTGTAAGATCGAAATAAACGAGATAGGGCGCGATACTGTACTAGTCAATTGATATATTCAAAACACATATTTACCCGGTGGTATGACCAGGTTACACATTTTCTGCTTCCTGACAACTCGAAAAAGTACGAAGTTATGTCGTTATGCCGGGAACTTGGACTTATCTAAAAGTGCTGTTTTCGTTTATTTTCGGATCATATTTTTTAATTTAATTATGAATTGGATCAATAAATTATAAAATTAGCAATAAATCAACGAATTCTTATTACCTAATCGTAAGATTTCGATTTCCTTGATATTTCTATTAAATTTACGATGATTTGGCATATTGCGATCGCGAGATTCAAACGCACGCGTAACGCGCAGGCGCAAATTATTATTATAGATACAGTCTAAAATTTTATCTAGTTATTCAACATATTTTATATGAAATCATTTTTATATTCAATTAGGTCAAATGAAATAAATTACAACCACAATAAACCATCAAATGATGGACTTGTGTGGTTATGCCGCGCACAAAATCTGAAAAATGGACTTATATGCTTACGACTTATATGGTTACGTTTTCGGTATATCGTAGCTTTAGGACAATGTTTTAGCTACTGCTGACAGTTTTCAATGAAAAAGACCTATTTAAAGATACAAAATCCAACGTTTTCCCAATTTAAAAAAAAAACCGCTGCCAATTCATTGGCACTTAGCTTCCTCCAACTAATTCATCGATTTCTTTTATTAAATTGAAATTCCAAAATTAAATTTTTCACAAAAA
>JAPYZO010001100.1:0-19761 GCA_030522905.1 Torymus flavipes | reverse complement strand
TATATATATATATATCAATTTCTTGCTGTTTACAAGTGGCTCAAATTTTACATTCATAACAGCTCGTTTTTTAAATATATGAATCCGTGATTCTATACGAACAATTTTACAAAACGAGTATAAGAAAATGCTCAAGAAAGTTCCTGCATGTTTAGTAAATTAATTATTTGTACAAAACTTTTGAAATTAAAAAATGAAATATCTAACAACAATTACTATAATCATCTTCCGCTATCTCATCCATCATAAAAAGTGTTCAATATTTTACAGTGTTTCTACAGCTGGCATGACTTATTTATACACGAGCACTCAAACAGTACACAAATCATCAAAGATTAACATCCGCGTAATAAATAACAAATTTTACTTTGCTTAAGCTATTACTTAAACTAGTCTTCATCTGTGCTCTTCTGGTACACTGCACCGAATTTATTCATGTATTTTCTAACAAAGTCTTTAGCTTTGTGTTTTACATTATCATTACACTCCAGTTCATCAACGCTTTTACAGTGCTTTAATTCTTTAGCAAGAACAAAATGTGTGAGCTGAAATATTCAAAAAGCTTTTGTAATTAAAATTTCAGATTTATAAGACCCTGGTCAGTGTTGTTTTTCAGTTCTTTTTTTCACATAATATAATTATATTAATTTTATGAAATCTTTAATCAATATAAATCGAAATAACAATATATTTTATCGTGTTTATCGAAAAATAATTCGCAATACTTGTTAAATGCATCAAATTTTGAGAATGGCATAAATTAAAAAAGAAATATTTAAAAAAGAGATCAAAATGAGAATTAATATGTATATGCGACGTTCCACGTCAACTGCCCAGCGCACGGCGCGCGAGCCACAAATCGTGCTATTTCTAACTCATGTTAATGATACTAAAATGTATCTAAAAAAATTGTTTGATAAGCGTTTCCAACGTATTTTTTCCTCAGCTTTCCAATGATGTAAGCAGTTTTTTCGAAAATTTCCATTTTCACCCTCAAAAACTACAAAACATCTTATATCTCAAAAAGTCTATTTTTAATATTTTTTTTACCATTTAGATCGAAAGCTAAGCATTTTTTACATAGGAAATGATATTTTTCAAAAAGTAATCAAGATTTTTTCTTCGAGAAATAGAACGCGAAAGAGTTTTTGAAGGTGAAAATGGAAAATTTCGGAAAAACTGCTTACATCATTTGAAAGCTGAGGAAAAAATACGTCGGAAACGTTTATCAAACAATTTTTGTAAGTACATTTTAGTATCATAAACATGAGTTAGAAAGAGCATGATTTGGGGCTCGCCCACCGCGCGCTGAGGCCGTTGCCGTGAAGTACCTCATATATGGTTTTTGCATTAAATTAAACTTTCTGAATAATTGCACTGATCAGAATCATGACAAATTTCTATGACAAAGTAATTGGTAAAATCTTACCTTGCGTGCTAAGTGCTTAAAATCTTCCGTATTTGTTATCCTTCCTTGTTTACAGTCATTCTTCCTATATGGATTAAGAAAATGAACCATGACATTTGCCATATTAATTCTGAAAGTATCTTTAATTTTGCGTTCCATAGTAGGTGACATATCTGATGTTATTGGCTGAAATTTACTTGTGTTATGTTTTGTATGAGATTTAGTTTTGCTACTGCGACGATGCTTTCGTGCTTTTTCTAAATGCTCTTTAAGTTTTGCTCTTTCTTTTTGACGTCTTAACTTTTCTTTTATTTCTTTGTATTTCTTATGATCAATACGATCTTCTTCTCTACGAGGCTGCAAAAATAATTTCAATATATTTAATCACTTTTTTAATAAAAATAGGAAGGAAGTATTGATTATTTTGTTATGCATTTTTTACATGATAGTTATTCTTTAACGAAGTATTTTTCTTGGAATTTATACAAAATATTGTTAATTTTAGTAAAAGCTCAAAATTTGAGTCATAATATATTGTTGGATATGGATGAAAAGTTGATAATAAATTTGGTATGAATTAAGATTTTGACTGAAATATATACTCACACTGATTATTCTCTCTTGAACAAGTCCATCCCTACGTTTCTTAGTTTCGGGAAGAATTGTGGTTGATTGTGGAGGTGAAAAATCCATACTTTCAATTGATTGATCGATTTCATCCAAGTCTTCGTCTTCATCATTAGATGAACTTGACTCGTCGCTAGATTCGGATGATGTTGAAGAATCAGGCTGCAAACCAATATGATCAGGGGGTGGAGGCAGCCATTGGGACAGTCTTTCTTTAACATGATAATAATAAATTCGACCCCGTTTATCTCGAGCCCATTTCCATTTTGGAGGTAAATCTAAAATAGGTGCCTGTTCTTGAATCAATACAGTTCCGGCTGTAGCACCAGTTTCAGCCTCGGATAAAGGCAGAGGTATTGCCTCTGGACATTTGTCTAAATATACGTTTGGCGCAACGGATGGCGTGCCATTCTGCATTTGCATCAGCGATATCGATCCATATGCTGCAGGAGGTTGAGCTACTGGGTATGCAGGTTGTGACGACACTGGTAACGTTGAAGCTGCAGCTCCGATATAAACTCCTCTGCATGGTTGTCCAAGCTCTGCATTGTCTACCAATTTATACGGAAATTAATAAGTAAAAATCACATACAATATAACTGTACTTATTTTGCAATAAATGAAAATTAAACAAAAAGTTATATATTATCTTAATTTTGAAAATTTACCTTGAATAGGATAAGCTTGCCATTGACCTAATTGTGGGTTGAAAAATAACGGATAACCTGATTGGGGGTCAAAAGTAGCAGTTGTGTATGGATCCAAACCCAGAGCTAAACATTGTGCTTGATGCTGTTGCCATGAATCTTCCTGTTGACGTCTTTGTCTTTCTTCTTCTTCTTTTGCAACTTTTAATGCAAATAGTTGTCTACGTTCGAACTTAGACATTCGAGGTACTGGCACTAAATTCGGTCGTTCCTCTAACATTCTTTTATCTTTGGATCGACTGTGTTCAAAGTCAGGAGAATCTCTACCACGTCTTCTGTCCATACGTTTTTCTAATTCATTACGGCTATATCTATCGGATCTATGCCTAAAAATTGTTTTTACATATTTGAATTACGATTATCAACTGTGTGAAATTATAATGTAATATTAGGTTTTATTAAAGTGGATAAAAAACCTGTCATATGAAGAATTGTCCCTAGCTTCTTTTTCTACATCTTCTTTATATCCGCGATCTGTAATAATTATCAACTTATAAGTTGCAAACAAATTCGTGAGAATAATAAACATGGTAAAGTAAAATTAATACACTTTACTAACCCGCTTCTCGTTCATGCTCTTTCATTTGTTCAATTCGCTCTTTCTTTGGTATTCTAAAGACTTCTTTCAAATTAGACCAATCAACTAATAAATTGGATGCCATTTCAGAAATAAGTGTTTGTTCAACAACCTCAACTTTTATTTCACTTTTGATTTCCCGTTCTGTTTCTTTTTTTATTTCGCAATCATGGTTTATATTTTCTGAAATAGTTTTTCCACTATTATCCACTTCCATTTCTTCACTAATTGACTTTGACTTTGATTGATCGTCTTCTGGTGAATCTCCGTTTGGTGAATGATAAAGTTGTTTTGACCATTTTTCAACAACACTAAGAACTTTGCTGTCGATGAGCATTGTTCTATTAGGAATCGGCAGTGTGCGAAGGGTTTTCAAAATTTCTAACCGAAATTGTTGAGCTTCTTCTGATATATTATCGGCAATATCCATCATATAACTCCACATCAATCGAAGGCCGTGATAATCAAGGAACAATCTTCGGCATGGTTGCTCTCCAGACCGTATTACTTTTAGAAGACGACTTCTGTGCTGTATTTCTCTACTGCGAACCATTAATCTGCTTAAAGTTAAAGTATGAGCTCGATTTTTTAATCCACTTGCGCATAATTTATCAATTTGTTCTTCTAGCTAAAATATTAATGAGATATAAATTAAAGAGCATATTGCGTAAAGTATAGGGATTTCTCGCAGTCGTACTTTTAACGACCTAATCGCAAACAAATACAATTTTGTTCAACTCAGTGTGTGAGATCCTTATGTTAGTTGGTATTGTGGATAATGACCTACTGCTGGCATACTGCAAATCACGCAATTTGATGGGCCAAGTTATTTATTTTCCGCACTGAATGTGAGAAGTCATTTCCTTCGTCTACTATTGGACAAAATGCCTGGATCAGGCACTATTCACACACATGAGAAATCGAATTTCGCACACAAAGTTGAACAAAATTAATTCTAAAATATTTTAATAACGCATCTTTATGTATACTTACATCCTCATCTTCCATATGATCAGTAATCTTCTTTTCTTCCCTTTTTCTTTTTACTTGTTTTTCAGGTTTTTCTTCTTTGTTTTCTTTCTGTTCTTTATCTTCTGTATCATCTTCTGTATCTTCTTCTGTATCTTCTATATCTTCAGTGTATAGTATTTTCGCTTTACTATCTTCTGGATTGTCGCCTATCCATCCACGACAATTTGTTGCCTCACAAAAACATCTCTGAGCTTCTTTTCTAAAATTGGTACAAATATTTATTAATTCAATTTTCTTCTATACAAAAGGATATTTAATATTCAAGTACAAACCCATATCTTTGAAAATGATAATCAAAAGTAATTTCATCTCCAGCTGCTACAAATTTTTTATTAAAAAATCCAATTCTTAATTCACCATTTACTGTCCACTGTAAAAAAATTTTATTTAGATATTTTATATATATGTATGTATATATATATACACACATCACAAATAATTTACTTTTTGAGTTTCAGCATTTGGATCACAGCTGTGATTAATGAAACGTGATATATTTCCTTTCATTGTTGCATCAATGATTTGATCAGATTTCAAAGCCATAAAATAATAATGTCTATTTTTATCTTTTGAATATTCCTTTGCACGTCTTCGAAAATCCTTTGGATCAACCACTTCTCCAACATATTCCATTATGAAGTCTCCCCTTAAATAATTTAAAATGTAAGTAAAAATATTTTTCTAAAAAAATTAATTAAACTTACGGTTTAAGATCAGAAGTAGCTCTCAAGCCAAAACCTTTCTTTTCCGTTCGAAAAACTTCACAGTTTGCATATTCACAATTTTGAAATCGTTTATTAGTACATCTATCACAAACGATACATCTCGGTCCACTAAAACATTTTAGAAATTGAAGTACAGAATTTTGTTTCAATGAATTTCTCTACACAAATTTGAACTTGTTTGAAAAATTAAATAAACTTTTACACATACCACTCAATCATTAAAAGCCTATTAAGACAATCTTCTCCACAACCCAATTCCCCTCGTTGGATTTCTTCTTCAGTCAAAAAACAATCGCATACCATACGTTTTGTTTCTTTACTCGTATACCTAATAATAATTGATTGTTCATTAGTTAATAATGTTTCACAATAATATTTATATTGTATAACAACTTTAATTACCTTTCTGTTAAATACAAATTTTCTTTCAAGTGTTCAAATTGACTAAGTCTCTCTTCCATTTCTCTGTCTTCAACTATAGGAACCATTGGTAAAGAAATTTTTGCTCCAACGGCTTTTGGAACGAATGTAGTCGAAGCACCAATTGTTGAATTACATGACATTGTTGATTTGTCAATAGCAACATTTATGTCCCCATTATTTTGTAAAGACAGTGATTTCATAGAATCTTGAAAAAAATTTGTTGCCTTTGACTCCTGAGATAAGGACACAGGTAAATTTTGTAATTTAGTATTTACATCATTACAAGAATGAGTCACAACTCCAATTGAAGATCCTGTAGTTGTTGCAGTAGGAAATCCCAAGCTTGGTTTTGATGTAGACCAAGATCCAGAATTACTCATTTCTAATTCACTAGATCTTCTCCAACGAGATTTAACTTTTACAGGTTTATTTGAATCTGATTCATAACCTGTTGTTCCAGCAGCACTTGCTAAAGGTGTCAGAATATCTTGAGAAATCGTTTTATTGCTATTATTTTCTTTATCTGACTGTGTTTCAGGCACATTATCTAAATTATCTTTGTTCAGGACACTGTCTTTTTCTTGAACTAAAGATGGAGTACGAGACATTTTGTCACATTCTTGATTAGCTATTGCTTTTCCCAAATCTATTGATGGCTTTGTAACTAATCCACGACCACGTGATCTGTATAAATTTTTAAAGCAAATATATTAAAAAATTTTTAAATGATAAAAAATTTTGAGCAACAATTTTCTATTTAAAAATCATGAACCCAATTAGCAATTGGAACCAAATAATGATCATTTTTTCTTTCACAGATTCAGTATGGATAATGTACAAGAAAAAATACATTAAGTTTACAAAGAATAAAAAGAAATCAAAAATCTTTTCACCTTAGTTATTCCTAGTTATATTTATTGTCATGTATATTATGAAAAGCATTATAGATAAAAGTTTTAGAAGTTCTTTCTTTTACATCAATCTAGAGTATGGCAAATTTCATGCGTCATATTTGGATCATGCCATACTGAACCTCTTAATTTCTTAAAATTTATTGATGACATTGAAATTTAAAAAACTAAAAAATTCATAAATCTAAAAATTTTATAAAACTGATAAATCTACAACAAAAAAGTTGATCATTATTTGGGGCTTGACGTCTAATTATTAATTATTATTTCAACAAATTAATTATTAGTACAATCCACTTGTCTCACTGAATATATTATATATATATTTACTAATGAAATACAATGACCAGTAATAATATGCCATATAAATATACCTTTGTTTCATTAATCCTATAGTTCTTATTCTATTACTGCGACGAACTCCAGAGCTATTTGATCCACTATCTGATCCTGTTGTATCTGTGCTACCACTGCGACTTCTGAATCCTGGTTTTTTGTCAGCTTCACTCAATTGATTGAGTGTATTTTTATTATCTACACTGATATCTGATACTTTACAATTATTAGATGACAATAAAGTATCATTACTATTTTCACTGCTACTGGATATTTTACCATCTTCACAATCTATTTTATTATCAGTTTCACTATCTCTGGAATATTCTTCACTGCCAATGAATGATTGCTTAGACTTCACTGGTAAACGATTTAAAATATTATTTTTTGTTTCGGTAGGATTTGAAATACATTGTTGTCCAGAAACTAAATTATTATTAATAATTCTCTTGTCATTTAATAAATTAGTAGGTGGATTTGATACTTCTTGCTGTTCCATTTTATCAGACATTGAAGAACTATTTTCATCTTCCTGAGTTAGCATCACAGTGCTTTGGGATGCTATGGTGGGGTTCTGAGTATCATATTGTTCTATCACATTCATGGACACGGAAGTGTGCTTTTTAATTTTTGTTGACTTATCTTTACTTGAATCCAATATTTTATCTTCAATAGAAGAAACTTTTTTATTAATTTCAATCTTTTTTTTCTTATTATCACAATCTTTTTTAACATTTTTTTCCACTGCATTGGCTGATCTTCTAGCTCTAGTACCTTTACCATTTCTGATTAAACTTCTTAATGATCGACTATTTTTTTTAGACATATCTTCACTTGATTTGTCACTATTACTAAAACTACAAGATTCATTATTTTTATTGTTTTCTAAAACTATTGTATTATCTAAATCTTCTGAAAGTTCTACATCTTCGATTTCAGACATGTGTAGAACACTAAGACCTTGCTCTATTAATTGATAATTACTTGTATTTTTATAATTTTCAGATACAGTTGTGTTAGTTCCATCATTTGACGAAACCATTACAGATTCAGTTCCATCATCATTTTGTATGACAGTGTATTCAACAATATCTTTCCCTTCATAATTTTCATCACTCATAAGCAATACTTGTTCAACCACAACACTCTCATCTTGAGCAACAGAACATTCATTTACTACAGTTTCAACTTCCATTTCTTCACAAATAATTGTTTCTTCTATAACATCTTCTGGCCATGCAACATCATTTAATGTGTTTTCACTAGAGATCATTTGTCTCTCTTCAAGAGATTCAGATTTTTCATGCTGCAAATCCACATCTAAATCATCTTGACCATCACTTTCTATACTTTGATTATTTCCACTATCTGTTATAGATCTTTCTTGATCAATAATGTTCTTGTACCTAGTAGATTTTGTAGGAACTGTATTGGTTTTATTTGCTTGTTCTTGACCATTGTCAGAATCTTTACAATCTTCGCAACTATTGACACTGGTAGGTAGCACATCACCATTAACTTTCAACTCTTCTTGTTGTTTCTTTGCTCTTTGTCTGCTTGATTTTCTTACAGCTGAAGATTTTGCCTGCTGCTTAGCAGGGGTCTTTACCTCTGCTTTCCGACGACGTGCCATTATTTCCTGGTATTATAACTTGATCTATAATATATTTTATTTCATTAATTCTTTTAAGAGGAATGTGTGACAAAAGGTTAAAACAGATAATTTGTCTCATAACTTGACTGTATACAACTGTATACATGAAAAAAAAAAAAAGATTAAAAATATTGCAGATCCTATAATTATAAAATTTAAAAGTAATTGAAAATTAGATTATTTCTTTAGTTTTATTATTAGATTACTTTGTAAAACTCAATAAACCATAGGTTATTTTATGAAATCACTGTAATAACAAAAGACTACATCAAGAAACAAAAATATAATAGTTTCTAGGGAAAAAATGGAAATTTGATTGACTAGTTAAACAGTGAACGTGAACCAATCAAAGCAAAAATTACAAGATGTATTGTAAATATAATGATGTATTTATTAAAAGTATGATTAACGTATTAACTTACCAGGTAGAACTAGAAATTGAATCAAGAGTTCAAAATCCTGTCCATTTCAAGGATTTTGACTATTTAGCCGACATAATGGTCAACTTGAAGGCATGATGTCTCAATGGCTAGTGAGCGTTTTCTACTGCATTGAAAATTCACATCGGATTCGGAAAGTGAACTTTAAGATTGTTGAAGAGCACCGACGAGCTAATGATTGATGCACTGGAAAAGTTGGTGGTAAACAAAGCGCGGAGCTGGTTGTCAGAGTTAGAATTTGTTAGAAACTCTTCAGTTGAGGTGAGCAGAAAGCAAGAAATGAATCGGGCTGGAGTTGCTCAGTCCTTGAGGTAGAGAATGGAGTCAACTGGTTCGAATCGACACCGCGTGCTAACGTGTCTGTCTCGTCCCTCTCCGCCGATACGCGGGAGAGCTTTGCCGGACTATTCCTGACCCGACTCGGGAGCTGCTTATCCGAGAAGCGTGCTTGCGCTCAACAAGCTCATCACCGCCAAGCGTCGAGCTGACGATGAGAAACGTCGCTCTTGAGAACTCTACCCTCGGATGATCGCGTCGCAAGTCGTGGCTGGATGCTCAACCTTCGTGCTTCTCACCAATCTGGCTCTAGTTTTCGCTTTTACTCTGGCACTTGCTCTGATCTGATCTGATTCCGATTCTGGCACTAGCTAGTGGCTGGCGCGAGCGCGACCGCGAGTCGTCGCATAGGCGGCATAGGACCCTATATACCTATATATATACACGTATAGATATACGTAGTATATATCAGAAGTTGAGGGCGAGCCGCGAGTGTCGCGAGAAAGGCAGAGACGACACGGCACGGCAGAGAGCAAACGAGACTAAAAAGTCTGTACATGGAGCGCCATCTCTGAAGATACATACCTACTGTAGGCACAGAGGAGTGACGAACTGACGACTGACGGACTGACGGACTGAGTAGTGACAAATAAATTAACTCATACATCAACATGCAACAAAGCGCAGCCAGCAAGCCAGTCGAATTTTACTCTTCTGTCCTTTATAAATAATGCATTATAGTAGTACTCTTATAACTTGCCTTCGGAGCGCTCCCGCGGTCCTTGATACTTATATTTTACTTATATCCTACTATACTTATATCGCGATCCAGCGCTATGGCTATAACATCGGCCCGATCGATCCCCATTTTACACCCATATACATTAATTTTCATCATATATTATTTATTCGCTCTAGTACTTATACTAACTTACAATATTCTTGCATCACCTTTCTCAAATTCTATAACTATTTTTTATGAAACTTGTTTTATTACGTTTTGTTAAAAATATAATTATAAATAGACACCTCATCAAATATTTTTTTTATATTATCACTCACAATATTCATGCAATTTACTAAGAATAAATTATACTTTAATTTTTTCACAAAATATATGATGAAGCAAATAAGTACCAGCGCTTATTTCACATTAAATTATTTACCTCAAGAGCATAAATTGTACTTGAAATATCTTGAAAATTTAAATAAATACGATTATTATGACACTCAAAAATATTATTTATATAAGTGTGTAATTCTTGCATAGGTATATAAGTATGCATTCACAAAGACTTCACAAAGAATCCCTTAACTTCATATAGAACATTTTTTTAATACAAAAAATTTTTATTAATATTTTAAATTTATAATTTATTGATTTTTTATAGAAATAAGTAGATAAGATTACAATAAATTAATAAAATTTAATTTTAACGATGTCAAAACTCCTGCCAGTATGGGGATTTTAACCTTGGTCTTCAAGTCAACCGTTTGCGCCATCGACAAACATTTCAGAATCGATTTTGAAAAAAATCTGATAGATGGGAGCGTTTGAAAATTTAATAGGGTGTACTTGTAATGGCATTCCAGAAAGCGTAAAAGAACGCTTTTTTCTAAATTTTTTGAAAAAATGAAATTTAGGTACCGGTAAAGTAGGGATAGACACATAAAGCGCGTTTGCTCGCGTTCAGCTACGGTCGGCCGTAGTAAGAGCGCACGCGCTCGCTTCTCTCATTGGTCGTCGTAAGAGTGCGCCTCCACTGAGCCTGCTTCCAGCCAATAAGAGAAGCGAGCGCGTGTGTCCTTACCGCGGCCGATCGCAGGCACACGCGAGCAAACGCGCTTATGTGTTTAGGGCCTAAAGCAAGTTGCTAAATAGTAAAATAAAAATTTTAACAAATCATGTTTTTTCTATTTGCATTTTTCGAAGGTGTAAAGGACATTTTCTTTTCAAAATAGTGTAGATTTTCAGAAAAAATACTTGAATGTGAAAAAAAATTATTTTGTTATTTGTTTAAACAATTGTTGTTTGAATAGTGTCAATGTTGTGTTAACCACTTTTATAAAAAAAACGGATGGTATCCATACGTCCGGACCAATAAAAGTATATATATTACATATATATACAATTCTCGTTTATTTTCACACCATATATATATGTGTACGCACACAACACACTCGCCCAACTTCCAAGCAGGCATATATGGGTAAGTATATACTTATTTAATCGCAAAAAAGACGGGCTCGAGTGCTCAGGAGTCGGCTGAGTGGAGAAAAGTGAGAGAGGGAGTGTGGAAAAGGGAGAGGGAAAGAGAAGAAGAGAGAAATACATATAGTACTGAAGAGTGAGAACACAAATGAAAGACAGCGTTGGGAGAACGTTTTGACTATACCGAATATAGATATATATGTATACAACTTCTTGACTAAACATACAGTACAGGCTATAAACACCTGACAATAGACTACTTTCGTCTTAGCATCACCACTAAAAGCTCTTACGATTTTAGCTTGAGAGTTATTCTAATGTTTTTTAATCAATTTAATTCTTCAGAATTTGATTGATATAAGAAATTTCAGGCAAAATTGTGCAATCTGCTGTAAAACACAAGCAGCTGTTAAAACGTCGAATTCAGAAAGGAGAATATTTAGATCTATCATTTGCATATTAGTTAAGAAAGGTGAAAATGGGAATACTCCCAATGACCTGCAGGTGAGTTTTGGTTTTACTTTGGTATCTACACTAGCTTATTCATTTTGTTATATTAGTTATTACACTATTTCAATCTTTAACTGCTATGATGAATAAATCCAATTTCCAAGTTTTGACTGATGTTTTTTTTTCAACATTTTTTCTCATAAGTAGTAACAGTTACTTATCTTCATGATATTAGTATTTATATAAATTAAATGTTGTTGCACAGTTTTGTTACTACCATTAGCACCCAGCACACTAAAATAACATCTTTGGTATATACTTAATTATCTTGAATTGTTTCCTTCACCTAATGTGTTTTGTTTATTTCGTAAATTTGTTATATATATTCTTTAAAAACTGTATTATTTAAGAAATAATTTTCTCATTTCAGCTGTTTATTTTACTGAAAAAGATTCAACACTTAAAAAAGATTTTTGTTTATACTCTTCTTCTATAGTGATGCCTATGCCAACAACAGTCTTTTACAGAAGACATTTTGGATTCAAGTTTTGGAGAGCACGTATGCCAATTGAGTATATTGTTTAAAGAGACTTTATAATAGTTTCAAATTTGAAGGATAAAACAACTTTTTCAAGAACAATTTAAGATATTTTGAATATACAATAACAATTGTATCATAATGTCTTCATCGACAGCAGCATTTTTGCCTTTGGCAATGGCACAAACTTCTGAAAAAGAATCTTCTACTCCTACAGTTGATTATTCCAGTATTTGTGGGAAGGTTTGTTTAATTAATATTTATTTAATGAAGTAATTTATAAAGTAACAGTAACTAATACTGCCCCCATATGGAAGAAGGTCTGTAACTTCAAAATGTCACTTTTGCTGCAATTTCGATATGAAGTTTGAAAATCTGACATTTTCTATTAAATTAATCAATTTTATCAGAGTAAATTTTGTTGAAATTAGAGACTGCTTATGGCGGCAGAATAGTCACAAGTATATACTTGTGATCTTTACGTAAGCATGTGTTTATTATAAAATAATAAAAATTAGTTTCAAATTGGAAAAGAGATTCTGTGGTAATATGCGAGGAGATAGTAGTAATATCTATGGCTACAAAGACTTTCTTTTATTCTTTAATTCTCTGCATTCTAATACTGTTAGAAACAAAAAAAACAGGTAGGACCAAATTTGGAAACGCAAAATGTAAACACAATATATCTACATATATATGGAACTATGGAAGTTTTCTAACAGTGTAAGAAGGTTCCTTTAATTTTTTATTTTATTTCAATATCTATGACTTTTATTGAAATTTAAATTTTATTTATACATATTCATATAAATATATAGATAAAATTATTTTATTAAAATCTAAAATTATTGTATTAAAATATAAATATGGAAATACTAAACATCATTACTTGATGTCTCAACTTAGAAATTTAATTAATTGCTACCATCAGATAAGATGTGAATATACGATATACATACAAGTAAAGTTATGAAGAACTAACAATCAAGCATAAAATATCAAAAATATTTTTTTTAAATGTTTTCAGGATGTGTTGGTCAGTCCATCTGAAGATCAATATGAATTATTATTAAGAAAACTCAAGGAACGAATCCAAGATGGTGGTAGTGAAACTATTTTTGACATTGGTATTGGTGAAGGTAAATTATGAGAATTTATAAATTTATTTATAAATATATTTTCGAAATAATATTTACAATTATGAATAAAAACTAGATGGTTCTGAAGATGGTTTAAAAGAAGATGAGTATGATGCATCTGTAGCAACTCTTCAATCCCTTGCTGCAACTTTAGAAGCTGATTGTGTTTTATTACGTCAAAGCAAAGTAGATCATGGCCTGACAGGGCAATATCTTGTTCGAAAAAGGCTCGATCAGCAAGATTTTTTAGAAATAAGGTTAATAATTGATTGCAATTAAATTTGTATTTTATCTGCTATTTTATAGTACATTTCGACACAGGCACAGAGGTGATTATTTAGCATGTGACGTTTTTCGCGCGAGCAAAGCGAGTGAGAAAAGTCAAATGAGCTAAAAATCTTTTTACGCACCAGTTTTGAACAGTATTTTATACCACCAGGGCTGAATAATTATATTAAAGTTATGATTTTGAGGTTAGAGTGGTATAAAATATGTAATTTATTATCACACCATATGCTCATTGATTATATATTTATTTGAGTGAAATCTCATTTGGTGAGTGTACAATCTGACTATTTCAGATTAATTAGTTTAAGATTAGAATCTTTTTAGATATTAAAATATAAAATACCAATAGTATTATTATATAGGATTTATAAAACATTTTAAGTTAGGTATTTTAAAGAAAAATTAAAAAATACTTTCAACATGCATTATTACACCCCAAATCTAGGAAGCATTAATTCATTTTCACATCACATTTATTTTATTTAATGTTTATTTATGACTAAACAGGCATAAAATTTTTATAACACTTTCCCAGAATGTTATATGGTAAGATTTGATGTATAAAAACATCTATCAATGCTTGAATTAAATCTATGACTTGCATGTTTTACACTTTCCATGAAAATAAAATCAATATGTAGACAAACAAATTAATATTATAAGCATTTTATTAATTTAGAGTTGCTGTTGTTGGAAATGTTGATGCTGGAAAGTCAACTTTACTTGGTGTTTTAACTCATGGAGAATTGGATAATGGTCGGGGATTAGCTCGACAAAAATTATTTCGTCATAAACATGAAGCTGAAACAGGTAGAACAAGTTCAGTGGGAAATGATATTCTAGGTTTTGATAGTGTTGGTACGATATTCATATGTCATTATACAAAACTTTAATAAATTGCTTTGTTTTCTAAAATATTTATCCTGTTATAGGTAATGTTGTTAACAAACCGGAACACGGGTCTTTGGACTGGGTAAAAATCTGTGAAAAGTCTTCCAAAGTAATTACTTTTATTGATTTAGCTGGTCATGAGAGATACTTAAAAACAACAGTGTTTGGAATGACTGGTCATGCTCCAGATTTTGGTTTGTTAAATTTTGTTAAATTATTATAAATTTTATATCCACAAAATTAATATCTACTTTATATTAACATTGGAATCTCCGGGTCTATAGGTCCTTGAGCTTTCAAGTTTTGATCCTCCCCCACTAGGTCTTTTTTATATAAAAATAATATATAATAATAATGATAATAATAATAATAATCTATATTATATTAACATTTGAAATCTCTGGGTCTCTAGACCTTCGAGTTCCGATCTTCCTCCACTAGGTCCTTTTTATATAAAAAAATAAACCCATATACAATTTATGACGAGGTGGGATACGACGCTAGTCGGTGTAATAGGGCCCTGTGATACCGGCACCTGCGGTTATCACACCTAATCGAGGGCCAAGGAGCAGTGCAATCTGTATATACCTATATAGTCCCGTGGTTAGGACGCTCGCCTCCCATCCGGACGGCTCGGGTTCGATTCCCGATGCCATCGCCTATTTTTACTCTCCTCTTCCGTATCCACCCCGATACAAATTGTAAACACAGTCATGAAAAATTATTTGTTTTCTATAAATAGCCAAAATTTGACTGTTTTGATTATATGTAAACGTTTTTTATACCACTCTAACCCAAAATCATAACTTTAATATGATTATTTGGGTCTCTTGGTATAAAATACGGATCGAAACCGGTGCGTAAGAAGATTTTTAGCTCATGTGACGTTTTTCGCACGAGCGAAGCGAGTAAATAACACCTTCCGCACCCGTATCGAAATGTACTATAATCATTCTTTTTCGGGTTTTTTTTTTTAAATTGTTTAACTCAAAAATCTTCAAAAATCGACTATTTCCGATGTATTTAGGCTTAAAAATCATTTTAATAACTTTAGTTTGTCAGGAACTGATTATACACGGGAATGTTAAATGGAAAAAATTTGTGTTTTAATGGTATCTATAAGTAAATTTTGCATTTAACATTTTTGTATAAAATCATATCCGGTTCATTTATAACCGAAAATCGACCATTTTAGGTAGATATATGTTTTTTCACATTTTTATTTTCTCTGGCATTCTTTTTATTTTCCGATTAATTTTGCTGAATATAGAACTGTCCGGTACTTATAATTATAAACGAGTATGTGGCCCAAAATTCATTTGGATCCGTGGAAATTTCGCTGAAATAATCGAAAAACTTGAATATATATATAAAACGTACAGATATATACACATAAGTATCTCAGAAAATGCTTAACATTTTAGGTGGAAAATAGTTTTTATATATTAAATCGTTAGTTTTTAAAGACCGACAAATCTCTTGCTGGGAAATGAATCCTTTTGATTTCTAGTTTTATGCCCTACAGTTGAAAAAAAAACCACAAAGAAAGTTTTTTTACAGTAAATAGAAATGCATTTTTCAATCGAGCTTACATAGAAATAAAAAAAAATAGAAAGTGAAATATTTCTATTTTGAATACCGCTTTGGATGCCGGGCTTTGAAGCATGTACTAATAGGGTACTAAGTTAAGCTTTCTCAAGAAGTTTCACAACAATCACAAGAAATGTGATTTTTCTGAGAATGCCCTTAAGCATAATAGGGAACTTGCATCAAAAATTCTATTAGGTCCGCCATGTAAAATAGCAAAAATTAATTGACACATATTTTTTCTTTTCTCAAATAAATGAATATTAACCGAGATATAGCAAGTTGAATTGTGTGTGATGTCACAACCTACGTCGCGCTATCCCCTTGCAGTATAACTATAATGTCTGAAGTTGTGACGTCACGCGTCATTTTTAATTTGATGTATCCGGTTAATATTTGAGAAAAAAAATACGTGTCGATTAATTTTTGCTATTTTACATGAAGGATCTAATAAAATTTTTAATGCAAGTTCCCTATTACTTACAGTCGTTCATCGGAAGAAGTAGGGCTTTTCAAAATGTATTTTTTTTTTTTTAAATTTTATAGAACTATAAGATCACGTTAATTCGAATGTTTACTCCCTAACGTCAGGGAGGCTTTCGACCGGGCATGCGAAAAAATTGTATATTGCCCTCAGGAGCAATGAGGGCTACGAACCCCCGCGACTTTCTGCCCTCGGGCAGCTAATCTTCACTCTACATAGCCTACTTTACTCCCTAGGTGCATTATCTACTATTTGTATGCAAAATAACGTAGTATTGGTGCAGATATCAACAATTAAATTTTTGTTTTTCGTTCAATTGCAACGTACTGCGGCTCATTTTGTTCGTTATGAAATTCGAGAGTAGGGTCACCATAACGATATTGTTGCATAACAGAGCCTTGCTAGACGTAATTATTTACGAAAATTCTCGTTAAATCTCGTAAAATTGTGTGAACTTTGATAAACAATGAGATCTAGCGCCGTTCGGATCGTTTATACTATATAACAATATCATTACAGTGACCCTACACTCAAATTTCATAAGAAAAAAACTGAGCGGTAGTACGTTGCAAATGAACGAAAAATAAAAATTTCCATAGAAACGACGTGTTAGTGAAATTTAATTTTTGATATCAGAGCCAATACTACGCCATTTTGATGTAATAACACGGTGTGTGTTATCGTATGAATTTATCCGACGACATTATGAAGATCGACAGATTCCCACATCAATATAACTACGTCATTTTACATTGAAAAAATGTTTTTTACTTCTTAAGGCATCCCTCATTCGAATAAACTTGATCTAGTTGTATCAAATATAAAAAATAAAAAATAAATATGCATTCTGAAAAGCTCTGTTTTTTCCGATCAAAGTCTTTAAAATGTAATCACTACCCTGGTAAAAATGCTAACCAACGGTTGGTGAAACGTTGGTCAATTTTTAAATTAAAAACGTTACACCATGATTATGTTGCTATTGTCAACGATGACCAACTATTTATACATGGGGGAATATTATATTCCAAATGCTTTAAAATATCGTAATAGTTTTAAATAATTTTAATTAAATTTCGATGTTAATCTTAAGTAGAAATACTTCTATTTCATTAACATGTTGACCAACGAAATTGGTCTATTTTCTACCAGGGTATTACTTCCGTTTTTAATTAAAAATTATTTATAAATAATATCTCAAGCGTTTATTAAATTAACATGTAAAGACAAAATTGTTATATTTAAGGTTGTTATTATTTTAGGGATGTTAATGGTAGGTGCTAATGCTGGTATTGTAGGAATGACTAAAGAACATCTTGGATTAGCATTAGCTCTCTCAGTACCAGTTTTTGTAGTTGTAACAAAGATCGACATGTGCCCACCTAATGTATTACAAGAAAATTTGAGGTTGTTAATAAGAATTTTAAAATCTCCTGGATGTAGAAAAGTTCCAGTTACTGTAAAGACACCAGATGATGTGGTCGTCAGTGCTACTAATTTTGTTTCAGAAAGGTTTATTTAGAAAATAAATTCATTTTTGTACCAAAATATTTTAATATTATATTATCTTTTTCTTATTATTTTAGATTATGTCCTATTTTTCAAGTTTCTAATGTGAGTGGAGAAAATTTGAGTCTCCTAAAAATGTTTTTAAATTTGTTGACTGCCCGAATCACTAGTCATGACAATGAACCTTCCGAATTCCAAATAGATGATACATATTCTGTTCCTGTACGTAATTTTAAAATAGTATTTTTCGTCACAAGGCCGTAAAAT
The DNA here is from genome assembly GCA_030522905.1 of Torymus flavipes. Taxonomy (NCBI): domain Eukaryota; kingdom Metazoa; phylum Arthropoda; class Insecta; order Hymenoptera; family Torymidae; genus Torymus; species Torymus flavipes. Next base: position 1,283 of record JAPYZO010001100.1, on the reverse strand, counting down.
GCGATTTCATGGACCGAGTAGTGATCACAGCGCACGAGCACCGCCGAAGCGGGTGTGTGTCGCTCGATCACACGAGGGCGTGAAATCTTACGACTGAGTGACAAACATTATTTTTTTATGCACGTCCGGAAAATTTCATTTTACAAGACTCATTTTACGTCCGCAAATGAATCCGTAAAATCCAGTTTTACGGAAACGTGTATAAAAGAAATGTTTCGTCATACGTGACCGTAAAGTATATACTTTACGAACTCGTATCCGTAGAGTACAACTTTCCAACACAAAAGAACAGGCCGTAAAGTACGTACCTTACAGACACTTATGACAAAAAATAGTGTTAACTCCACGGCCGATGCATTGTACGGACCGAGTGGGTTGTACGTCATCGAAAGCACGATTCCCACTCTGTCCTTAAAATATGCAATAGCCTAGGACCGAAAACTTCTAATTCTTCAAGAAATAAATAAATATGAATATTTATATGTAAATTAATATTTTTAGGGAGTTGGTACCGTTGTTTCTGGGACAACTCTGAAAGGAGTTATACGTTTAAATGATATATTACTTCTTGGACCTGATCCTCTTGGACATTTTCAGCAGATAGCTGTCAAAAGTATACATAGAAAAAGAATGCCCGTTCGAGAAGTAAGAGGAGGACAAACAGCTAGTTTTGCATTGAAAAAAATTAAAAGGTCACAAATAAGAAAAGGCATGGTAATGGTATCGCCAGCATTAAATCCACAAGCATGTTGGGAATTTGAAGGAGAAATTTTAGTATTGCATCATCCCACAACCATTAGTTCACGTTATCAAGCTATGGGTAATTGTACAATTATTACTTATTGAACTTTGTTTTATTTATACAACAGCTTTAGAAAGAATATATACTATTCTTTTAGTTAGATTTATTGTTAGTAAGATTGTGTGATATAATAAAGTTTTATTTATCTTATCTTCGAGCTAATACCGTGTGCAATACCACTCTACTTTACCGCAATTGCTATCGTAATTTATTATAAATACAGTGATGCTCTGATATGAACGTATCTCTACCCCGCCTTGTCGAAAATAAAAGAATAGGAAACTTGCTTGTACATATATTTATTACATGCCGAATATATTGAGAACTGCATCCTGTATGTGTATACAAAAGTCAGAAAAATACAGGAAAATGTAACTGCTGTACACTCGAATTAGTATTTTTTGCAACAAGTATGGAAAATGACATTTCCCCCTAGTGGAAATAATAAATTTTAAAAACTGTAAATAACTGTTAATAATAA
>JAPYZO010001099.1:0-23910 GCA_030522905.1 Torymus flavipes | reverse complement strand
ATGCTAATGACCAATTACCTCTGGAGTCACCAGTTTGGCCGGGAGCTACTCCCATGCACATAGTCATCGAAACACATGAAAATAAGACAATCACATGTGAAATTATCGATTTACTTGTGGCAAGTGGAGCTGATGTGACAGCGACTGACGCCCGAGGCTGGACTCCGATTCACGTCGCCATTAGGAAGAATTTCTTAGTGTTAAAAACTCTTTTTAGAAACTACTCGAGTTTCGAAAGTAATTTATCAGATCCAGAGGGCCTATCACTTTTTCATATCGCCTGTGCTGCTGACATCAGAGACGCGATCAACTGGTTTCTGGACGATGTCGGCGTGGACATAAACGCGGTCGTGAGTAAGGACTCAATTAAGTACTCCGGTTTCACCCCCTTACATATGGCCAGTTATTATAGGAACACAAAACTAGTTTGCGAGCTCTTGAATCGGGGCGCTGACATTACGATAAAAAATGGACAAGGAATGACAGCGCTTGATCTCTCCTTTCAGTTTTGGAACAGTTATTTCCATAACGGCCACGATCATTATGATGTTATATCGTGCCTGATAAAGCTTCTCAAGGAACAGGGCCTCATTTCTTTCGGCAGCCAAGGATTTAACGTGCTGCACGCCGCATGCATCATCAGCGACGAGGACATGGTCGTCCGTTGCTGCGCGAGCAGTCAACTTGCGGACGTCATCAACTCGGCCACTTCCTTCACATATGCGCGGTGGTCAGGCTTCACACCTTTACACTTTGCTGTGCTACGTGGTAATAGTAATATTGTTAAAACGCTTTTGGACCACGGCGCCTGCCCCGTAGCATATACCGCTAAAGGTAACACTCCGCTGGACATGGCCGTAGATAAAATGAGATATAACGTCTGCAAAAAATGGGTCATTGACGACAGGCTATTCTTGCTCCAGGAAAACCCCTTCAACATCCGCGGCTTTTCGCATTGTCACATTGCGAGCATATTCGGCAATACAGAGATCGTCAGGTGGTACCTCGACCACGGCTTCGATCCCAATAACCAGCGAACTTTGACGCCTTTCTGTCCCTCTATAAGTATAACATCCAAATGGGCTGGCAAGGAGTTGTCGTGGCCCCACGCGACATGTCTTCACTTAGCGGTGCACAACGGCCACCGTGACGTGGTGCTACTGCTCCTAGAGCGTGGTGCTGACCCTAACGCACGCGACATGCTTCGACGCACGCCCCTACACGAGGTGCTGATGTTCGACCCCGACGGAATGATAACGGAGCTGACGGATCGCGGTGCTGATGTCAATGCGCGCGATTACGACGGCATGACGCCATTGGCTTACTATACGTGTCATGCAAAATATATTGCCCCCGACGAGAGTTTATCACCCCAGAGATTATTACCCCAGTTGGCAGAGAAGTCATTTCTGATGGCCGGTGCCGACGTCACTCTCAAGAACAATAAGGGCTATACCGTTCTGGACTACATAGTGGTTGCTTATAATGAGAAAAAACCGGATCCGATATGTACGCTAACCAAGCATGTGCTGTCTCTTTGCGAGCTGGGCTACGACTTATACAACGAGGAGTACGTCCAAAGGGCTCTGGTATTCAACGTCGTTAATGAAACGGCGTACAGGAGCCAATGCAGGGCCGAGCTCGAGCGCATGAAACACGTGCGCCTCGATCCGATGACGACGCTGGTCGACGCTCTCTCTGTCCGATGCAGGAGGAGGCTCCAATTGCTTGGTGGGAACGCGATCATTCGGAACATCGTCACCAGTAAGGAACTCGATACTATTTATCCCATTTATGGCTATCTGGCCCGATTGCAGTGGCGTAAGGGGGTAAAGATATGCGGGCTTATCGGGAAGGCAGTCGACGCCCTGAGAATACTCGTCCAGACGCAATGTCCCCTGCTGCTTGCCGAAGTCACCGAGATGGTGCTGGTACACCTCGACAACGAGACTCTCGAGAATGTTATTCAGGCAGCAGATCTATGATGATGGACGTTGGGTAGATCGGTTTTTTTAATTTTCCGTGGCGTCTTAGTTTACGCGAAAGGCATTCGCAGAGTCAAGGTGGGTCTGATCTCGGAACTGCTGTTACCGAAGAGCTTTATATAAGTACTGATGCACTAAAACAATAAAAACAATATATTGTTTGTTATCTGAATCTACGTTTTGCAGACCAGTGCGCAAGGCCGATCTTCACAGCGAGGCCTTCGTCTTCCTCAATAATTTTCTCGATTTTGAGGAGTGCGTCGAGAGAGATGACGGCAGTGGCTTGGGTAATCACTATTTATTGTTTTAATTCTTTGGAATTAAAAAAAAATTTCCATTTTCTTAAAACTAAAAAAAAAATTCTCTGCTCCGTTAAGACGTGGAAGACCTCCGGGTAACGGACTTCCCTCTACAAGATAGATCATTTGCTGCATTATTCAGATTTTTTTCAGGCTAATATATATGGCTTTCGGAATAGAGTAGTGTTATAGGTACATGCATGTGCACCTTATAGAGATTATATAGAAAAGCATCGTAATATTCGTAAAGTTTCAATTACGCTTGTAACACGGTCGTTTTAATCGATATGTAAGACTGTTATAAATGATAAAACATATATGTCTGTACTTATATGTAAATTATATTAATTTTATAGCAATTATAAAGTGTTTCCAATATAGATATAACTATTGCGCTGCCATTTTCCAATTCCTTTGCCAATTCCCAATGTCAATTATTCATAAATTATATGATTGTTCAAACTGTTATATTGCAATATTTATTATAAGTAAAAAATAAAAAATTAAATGTTCAAAGAACTATACATTATTATACCTTTACTGTTTATGCTTTGTAAAGCCAAGTACGCATAAAATAAAGAAGTTTTCTGTAAATAATACAGATATTTTATTTTGCGGTAGTTTGATTAACTCGTGGGGTAGGCAGCTGCATTTTTTATATTTGGTAAAACCCACGGTCTAAGAACGATGGCCAAAATATAGCTTCCAAAAACACCGGATTCACCCCTAATTTGGCAAAAAAACACCCTCAAAAACGGGTTTCGGCTGATAACTCGAGGAGAGAATATATAAAAAAAAATCCTAAACAAAAGTTGTACAGCGGGATATTTTACCCAAAATGATATCATCACTTTCTTAGCACGCAGAAGGTGAAAACCGTAAATGCATTGGCGGTGCGCCTCGGCTACACTGATCGGCATAGCGCTCAAATGGATTGGCTGCTCGTTAGGGGATGTAGGAGCGAACTTTACCGATGGTAACCCCCACCTCGAGCCGCATTTCCCATTTTTCGCGCGAAATTTACTTCGTGACATTGAGAATTAAATTGCTATCAATTTGTTATCGTGTAAAGAATGCGGGATCACAGCATTTTCAATAATCAAAATGTTTTTCTATGTGAAACAGTATCCTCACCTCGCGTCGTATTTCCCATTGTTTGTCTAAATTAAAAATTATTCAATGTTCTATAACGTTTATAAACATTCTTTTTATTATAACAAGAACACGGGATCACCGCATTTTTGTGCTTTACGATTGTAGTGTATACTTTCTTTTATTTATGATAATGCGTTTTTGAGGTTAGGAAATTTTCAACCAGCGTGGCTCCGACGATTGAATGACGCAGCCACGCAGCCGCACCGCGGCCATGCCCCTGTTTCCTTTTTCCGGCGTTCGCGGTTTGCAACCTCTGCGTGCTTTTCTCAAGATTCATTTTATTAAATACAAAAAAGGGACATATGATTGTTGAGTAAAATTTCACGCTCTACAACTTTTGTTTGAGACTTTTTCGATATCTGCTGTTGTTTTTGAGTTATAAGCGAAACCCTGTTTTCCGGGGTTGTTTTTTGTCAATTTTTTTAGAGAGATCAAACCTATTCTTAAAAACACTGAAAATATACTTTTCATTTATTTTTTCTGTTTTACACTAATCACGAATTTAAGCAGAAATAGATAAAATTTGTCAATAGGTAAGTACTTAGGTATACACTTTCATTAAATTAAAGCCCTGGCCGGACTGACGTGCAGGCGCAGCGTGCGTGTTCGCTTCTTTCATAGTCTCATTGGTTGTCGTAGACCAGCGCTCCCCCTTCCCAACCAATGAGAGAAGCGAGCATGCGTGCCACTGTCACCCCCCTGGGGAAGCGAGTTCAAAAAAGCGAGGTAAAAAAAAGCAATGAAAATTACTAAATTAATAAATTAAAAGTAATAGTAATAGTTGTATTATTGTAGCCAAAAACGAATCTCAAATTCGGATTATGTAAATTAGTTGCTACGTGCTGTGTGACGTGCGCATGCGTGTCGTCTGCTTGTTCAGTGTTCTTCTGTTCTTCTGTTCTTCAGTTCTTCTCGTCAATCTCGACTATACCATTCCCAAACAAGCCGCAGTTGAAGCCGCAGTTGAACTCAGGAGCGCATGCAGTACACACGGAGCGCGCACAGCTGACACAAAGTGCTTTCGTCCTTTGGTTTTTCCGGCAGCAACTACTTTGGCGCCAACTGACAGAAAATGGTATGAACTTAAATTTTTATTAAGTATTCGTGACGTTTTATAGTATAGAGAAAATCTGTGACTGTTAACATACCTTAGTTCTATGAAAATATTTAAATTAGAATATAACTTTTAAAAGCAACAGATATTTTAGTAAGTGCAAAAATTAATATTTTATGTGTTATTTATTTACAGGATGCAATGGATTACCAGAAAGTATTTTGCAAAACGTTGAAGTCTTTTCAGATTAATAAGTTTTTTCATGGATCATTTAATCGAATACAAAAAAGCTGGAGTATTGCTAAAAACATAAGTGATGTAGGAGATGAGCTGTTTAATAAATGCAATCATGATGCTCCTATGCATGAAAAAATTTTTGAATTGTATTTAAAATTCAAAGCATTAGTGCCTCATGAACCAGATCAGTATGTAACTGCTTATTGGAAAAGTGCACAATTTTTATATCATATAGGAAAATATGAAGAGTGCTTAATAGAAATTGATAGGGGACTAAAGTTGGATGCAAGTATTCATAAGACAGAGTTAATATTGTTAAAAGAAAGGTGTGCCAGAAAGCGAAAAGAAAAAGAAATGGAATTACCATTGGCTTTCAAAGAAAAATTAAACATAGTTTCATCAAATATAACTGATAGGTAACAAATATATTTTAATTTTATTTAGTGTTAAAATAATTTTAAATTACATGAGAAAAATTAATGTTACTTTTATGATTTTTTTTACAGGGATAGTAAAGGTGATGATCCTCAAGAAACTATAGATAAATCATACCTTGATATTTTGAGCGAAGTTAAGTCAAAACAAGTATTGAAGAATGTTAAAGTAAATCAAAATTTTTCCTATGGAAAACATTTAGTTGCTACACGTGATATTTTTCCCGGAGAGATTATATTGGTTTCAGAATCATATGTGAATGTTCCTAATTACGCAAGAAATGAAAGCTATTGTAATCATTGCTTGATGCCAGCATGGACTGGTATACCCTGCCCAAATTGTCCTTGTGCTATGTATTGCAGTGAAAAATGTTACAATAAAGCTCTACAGATGTATCATGATATTGAATGCTCATGCTTACAATTTATAATATCAGGAAACAATGTGTTCGATTATTATATGCACACTAGTCTGAGATCTGTTATCAAGGGTGTTAAAGAATTTCAAAACATTACCAATTTCAAAAAAGAAGTTGATTCAGCTCGCTATAAATCAGGTAGTTATAATTACATATAAATGTTTACAGCTAGTTATAATTACATATAAAAAATATAAATTTTTTATAAAGAAGTTTAAAACTTATTTATATGATTATTTTGGAAATTAAAACTCTATTTTTTTGCAGATATGAAGATTCTCGCAGAAAATGTTATATTTAAAAAAGATTCATTCTTGAGTCTATTAATTTATAAAAATGTGAATCTGGACCATCAAACACTGAATAAACTTGCCCTCCTCACATGCAAAGCTGTTATAAGCCTAGTTAAATGTACACAGTTCTTTGGAAATAACTGTAAATCAAATACAATTGAAGAAATACTAGAAAATGAAGATGTCATTTTTATAGGTACACTACTGTTAGAAATATCTGCTATTGCTTACAAAAATAGTATAAAGGTTAGTATTTTGACATTTCTTATAGTTCTTGTGAATAGAGAGAAATAACCTTTTTTCTTTTTTTTTTAATTTTAGTAATTGTATATATAAAATAGGAAAAAAATTAGGATTCAAATATTTTATATTATTTTATTGCTTTATTGAACAGGTATTTGAGCAAAATGGTCATTGCTCAAATAGGATTGATGGAAATGTGTGCAATGTCCAAGAAAATCTTTGCTGTGAAAGGGGATATTCATTTAGCACACTTGCTACTTTGATTCCGCATTCATGTTCACCAAATGTAAAATCATTAAGGACACTAAATGGAGAAGAATTTTGGTATTCATTAGTACCAATAGAGAAAGGCTCAGAAGTAAGATTTTTTTTTAATATCAACAATATAAAATATTCTACAAATCATTTATATTTAATTATCTAACATTTTTTTCAGTTACTTGAATGTTATGGATCTACATTCTATGAAATGCAGTATGAATATAGAAAAGACTTCATAGCTCAACTATTAAACAGATTATGTACTTGTATAGCCTGTGTTCAAAGGTGGACAGCAAGATTGATTGTAGATGTGAGTATTGAATATTTAATAATTAACTTAAAGGTGAATCGTCAGTTAAGCTACAGTTTATAATCTATTCCTAACGTTTTTTTTTTTTTTCAGGTAAAAATAATAAGCTTTCCCGATGTTTTCGAAAATGTTTTACATGCTATGGGAACTGATAGCGAAAAGGAAGAATTTTGCAATTTTGTAGTTACAAATGGGCTACTCAATCAACAGGTGGTGACTGAACTATCGCGACTTATAGAAGAGACTGATCATCATGTAGTCCCAGCTTTTGCGACGTGCAATTTAATGTATCTTCTAAACTATGTTATGAATGGGTTGTATGGACATTATCTTAATATGCCCATTGTATGCGAGACTCCTTAAGATAACAATTTAATTTTTTTTTTTTAGAATTTTTACAAAAATGTAAATATCTTTTACAAACATGATAAAGAAGATTTTTTATATAAAATTTTAAAATTTTATACATTGTAGTTAATATCAAAGGTAAATTGAATGTCAAATAAATTTTATGACTATTTTTTAAATAATTGATGTCCAATTTATTCTATAATTGCAAATTGTTCATATATTTATTTTCGTCTCATTTGAATTAATTATTTTTTCTAAAGTCACTGATTATTATAGATCTTTTTATTTAAAATTCACTAAAAACATTAGTGACATCTACTGACTAATTAAAAACAAAAAAGCAGTAATACTTAAAAATTGTCTGTAATCAAACAAGAATTAAGAATTCAAACTTTCCCGCGTTTTTATTCAATTTCCTTATAATGAATTTCGAATCCTAACCTTCAATTTCGGTGTGGGCACTGTGGCCACTGTGGGCTAATTAACGAATTGCGTTGTTTGCCGATTATTTCGTTTGTACTTGCAGTTTAATAAAAAAAGGTAAAAAATAAATAATTAAGTCTAGTAAATTTACTTATTATTCAAATATATGATTTTAATTCTTTTACTTTTATAGTATTTTAATTATCTACTTTTATAGTATGTATTACTAAGCAGCAATGCCATTAATGAAACTATTACATTGTAGAACTACATATTAAAAAGATCAAAATGCTACGAACAGGATTCAGAGCAATCTACAAAACCTTTGGCTCGAGAACATACTCAAGTGCTACAGCAGAAAAGGCTGCTGTTTCTGCAAGTTTTAAAGTTCAAGATAGCAAAGATTTTCAGGAGAGAGTTAAGAATGCTAAAGTCCCTGTTGTTGTGGATTTCTTTGCAACGTAAGTTAAGCAATGGTAACATGTGAATACCATAGTTGAGATAATTGGTTTGATCACTTTAATACTTTGTAGATGGTGCAATCCGTGTCGATTGTTGACACCAAGAATAGAACAAGTTGTAGCGGAAAAACAAGGAAAGGTTCTTTTGGCTAAAGTTGATATAGATGAAAATACAGATTTAGCATTAGACTATGAGGTAATTTTTTTTAGAAAACATGAATAGAATAAGAAGTTTAATGAATTTCCATTATACATTTGCCTATAGACAGTTTGTTTTATTAATTATCAGTAATACAATAAGTAATCTTTCTCAATTTAGGTTGGCTCTGTTCCAGTACTTATGGTTATGAAAGATGGTAAAGTTTTAGAAAAAATGATTGGATTACAAGACACAGATAAACTTAGAAAATTTGTCAACAAACATGCAGATTCTTAACTGTTAACAATTATATTATAATATGTTATAATAGTTAATTAATTACTGTAAAAATATTAATTTTTAAATGTATAAAGTGTATGATGTTCTTTAAAACTTTATTAATTATAAATACTTTGAAGTATTTCAAAAACTAAAATTACTTTCTTTTATTTACATAAAAAAAAATTGTTTATAAATAGATTTATATTCAATAATAAACATTTTTATATGTACATTACAAATCTAAGTCTCATGCTTCCACTGGCAAAGTTTGCAGCAATTGTCTAGCTCTTTTGTACTCTGTAGTTTCAACGGATTCTTCATCCTCTTCAACATTATCTTCAATTTTTTTTATAATTTTCATAGCTTTTTCTATTAACGTTTTTTTTGCAATTCCTTTGCAGCCCTCAAAATATTCTAATATAAATGGAAAATGATCATCAGGAACATATTTGTCATTCAGTAAATTATCCATCAACCAAATCTGTTTCAGTTTCTCAAATTTCCATTCACTTCTTGCATGTTTCCACTGTAATTAGAAGGTTGAAATTAATGAAAGATCAAATAAAAAAATTCATTGTTATACAGCATTTTTTTTCTCGCATACTTACTTTTGAGACATAATTTAGAGCTTTTGTAGCATTTTCCTTTCTATTTTCTTCCTTAGCTTGTTCTTCTCTAAGCAAAGCTTTTTCTCTTTTTATTTGTCTTTTTGAAGGTCCTTTCTTTTTAGTTTCTTCTTTTCCACCTTCATTTTCAACATCTTCATTTTCATTTTCTATAGATTGATCAGCATCATTCCTTCAAATTTCCCAATAAAAAGTTTAATTGAACTCATAAAAGTATGTTTGAAATTACAATTGAGTGAGTTTTATGACATATATACTTACTCTCCAGAAGTTTTCGTTGTGACTTTATTTTTCTTCTTTTTCTTATCCTTTTTTATTTTTTTTGTTTCAGTAGACTCATTAAAATTTTCACTACAACATTTAAATTTTAAACTGGTAGTTTACATTTGTTCTGACAAGTACGTACATATTTTTATAAATAAATGCATGTACATCCAAATCAATTAAAAAAAATGAACACTTACTCATCCTTTTCGTGGGCTATAAAATCAACTTCTAGTTCTTTTTCCTTTTTTTTTACTTTTTCTTCATCTGCTTTTATATTTTTATCAGTGGATTGATTAATAATACTACTAAAAATTTTAACAAAATGATTGTTAAATTTGTAATAATAAATTTATGTTCACTTTGAAGAATTTTTTTACAGTATGTATAACTTACTCTTGTTTTTGTTCTAACAATAAATCATCTTTTATTAACTTGTTTTTCTTTTTCTTTTTCTTTTTGATTAATTCTTCACTGTCATTTGTGTTTTCTTCAAATCTGTAGAATATAATTATTTACAGTAACATTTAAAGTTAAATTTTGAAATAATTTTTAATAAATTTAATTGATTTTCCGAAAATACTCACCTCACATTTTCATCCACTGTGCTGTCTTGCATTTGGTTTTCTTTTTTCAATTTCTTCTTTTTTATGACATTATCATCCTCTACACTCCTTTTTTCCCCTTTGACAAGATCCTTGTTTTTTAATTTACCTGTAAAAATAGAACCATGCCTTTAAAAATACTTAAAAGTAGAACGGTAAAATGAAAATTCTTTATAAAACCGAATCTTACCCTCCTTGCTCCTTTTTATTATGTTTTCTCCTGGCGTCGTCATAACCTCAAACTTTTATTTACTATTTTCACGTGTGAGCTACCTATATATGTATTATATCCTATAGGATATACTGTGTATATGCTGTATGAATCTGGCCGCTACCGCTCAACGCAACGCCGCGTAATGTTACGAAACGAATGCGACGGGCCCGCGTGAAAGCCGCGACTTTCTTATGTATTCAAAGAAACGTGAAGCGGAACAATTTTAGTCATCAGTATAAGTACTTACAACACAGCACGTGTGCTGCACATCAACGATCGATCGATCGCGGTTCGCAGAGCTTCGGAGTCGAGCTGCGTTCTGCGCCTAGCCTAACCATCTAAATATGCTGCTGCCGAGGTTAGGGCTCGCTGCTGCGAATTTGTGTCGAATTAATCGGTAAGTTTCGATCTTTCAATTGTTTTCCACGTTTTGTTTTAAAATACAAAACGATCTTTTAAATATTGCACCACAATTAACAATAAATTAAGTTTTAATATATTAGTTCTATTTAATGAACAAAATGGTGTATTTATAATAGATTGTAGCTAATTTTATTTTTGTTCCTTGCAGATCAACATGTTCAGTGTTGCAAAGAGGATTTGCAAAAAACATTGAAGAGGATCTCAAGGGTCCACCCATTCCCATGTCCCAAACAGAAGCTGCAACGTGGAAGGTTTCATACAATCGCATGCCACCAACAAAAACAGTTTGGTACACGCCCTATGTAGTGTCTCTTAGTACTGGAATTTTCATGTTATACTTTTTTTACTTAAGAGAAGAAAACGATATTGATGAAATGATTTATCGACCATTGCCTGAAACCTTGGATGGTATACAGCAACTATTTCCGAATCACGATTTTTATACAAAACCTGATTATGTACGTTATCATGAAGAAATCAGGAAATCTAAAGAAAATAATAAACAGCAATTAAAAACACCAGTGAATTAGTGGTATATATCAAGTTTTTGATAGAGTAGTTTAACTATACATTTAATTTTGTGAATAAGAAATGATTTATTCATCATTGATTAATATTTTTCAACATAAGATTTCTTAAAAAAAAATAAAAATATTATTAAAAATAAAAATAATATTAATAAATATTACATAAATGAAGTGTACATAAAAATTTTTTGTTAAGTAATAATAAATATGTTTTAATTAAAAAAGTTTACTTATGATACAATTCTTTTTCAAATTCATGTTTATACTTTGTACAATTTCATTCGGACTACTATGAAATTTTAAAATTAACTATAAATAACAATGTATTAATTTCAGTCTTTTCAGAAAAGAACTAAAGTTCTTCAATTTTTAAAATTTTAAAACGGATAAAGTAATTCTCCCGTAACTATGTTGCTGACTATTTTACTCCATTCTATTGGTGGATGTATGATGATTGTGTCAGGAATAGATTTTTTCCATGTTTCACTCCAGGGAGCTATGATAGGTTTTGTGCTTAGCATAATAGGACCTGTTATTTGTCTATCTAAGAACTTTATTCCAATGGAACCTTAAAATATTTTATAATAATTAATTTAATTATATCATTTTAATATTACTGTAATCAACTACAAATTTACCCGTTGCATCAACAGTACAAAATAGCCACCTGAAGAAAGCATATATTGGTGTAATTTGTAGATAAAATTTCAATCTCGTTAAAAGACCACCAAATCCAATCATTGTAAGTCTAAGCTGCAACATATTGTAATTAAAATATGAAAGCTATGATTAGAAAGCAAATTGTTATGTGTTGATTACGATTACTTACTATAGTGAAAACTATATAATAAACCAATGTAGTTGGCATTAAAAACAAAAGTATAGTAAATAATAATGTACCAACAAATAACTGATCTGGTTGGTACTGACAAGAATCAACTCTTTTTCTCAAGGGATTTTTTTTCTTTCCAAGAAATAATCGAAAAAGTGCTGTTAATCCCCTGAGCTGTATGTTATACAGTCTGAAAATTAAAAAATGCACTTTATTAATAAAGAAATAAGTAAATTATTGTTTGTTAAAGTAAATGATATAGACACCTTGCAGCATAAACATAAATGCAGTATGTGTGAAAACTCACAAGAGCCAATAGATCAGCCATAATAGAAATTTGAAAAGTTACACCTAATCTACCAAAAAACAATAGTACTCCAAAAGCTAATTCCATAAGTGGCTTGGAAACTACAAGAAATGCCCACCACAGATGAATGTGATATAGAAAAAATTTTCCAAGAATACTGTTGAAAGGACGATTTAATTTCAGGCCAGCTGGTGATCCCATCAACCAATTTACAAGTCCTTTTAATGATTCGACTACTTTCTAAAATTAAATAATTGATTGCAAAATTACCCAATGAACAAACATTTAAATAATTTTATGATGATGCAAATATTTACCTCTGCATAGAAAAGTAAAACATCTGAAGGTGAAGAGTCTTCTAAAAAGTGTAAAAGCAATTTCAGCAATAATAATCCTAATATCATGTCTACAACCATAGCTAGAATATAATTAGTTGTCTTCAGTGTAAACCTTTTGCTGTGCAAAAGTGTTACCAATGTCCATTTTGCATTTTGAAACCACGCAGTCAAATGTAATCCTAGTGAGGAATACTTCAAAATAGGGTTGAGCAGATTGGTAGTTTTACAAAACCACATTGTGGGATACAATAAAGTTAGTACCAAAAAAGTGAAAACACTCTCTCTTGCACGGGCAAAACAAATGTTCTTTAATTTATCCTGCTTTCTCCTGGTAATTTCTTTATTGAGAATAGATTTTAGCTCTGAAAAATGATCCATTGGAATTTTATCAGTGTATAATTCTGCTCTCAAAAGACAATATTCATCATATAATATAATAACTGTATGACAACTTGATGGAGGTAATTTTTGGTTCCGTAACATTACATTCCTCATACAGTACTCATAATTTGTACTTGTTTGATGGGACAAATACAATTCTATCCAATTTGGTAACTTTCTCTCCCAGTATTCTCTCTTCTTTTCAGTTCCATAAAAGTAACCAAGGGGTACGAGATCATTGCTTGCTCTGGTAATGCTCTGTACTGACTCAGTTAATCCAAGGATATAAAATTTAGTGTTATCTTCCTCAGCATTGTACACAACATTGCCATACATACACCCAGGTCCTTCTTGGCAAAATCTCTCTGGTATAAAAACTATAAGAGACTTCATGTTTCTTATATCTGAAATTTAAGAAAATATCTTGTACTATTTTAAATTTAGTACAAAGATAAAATAATTATTTTCTGTTTGTGATTCATTAGACACAAGTTATACACTTACAATAGATACTTAAGCACTCAATTCTGTAGTTTTTTTATTCCGTACATTATTTAGTTATTATAAATTCCAAAACAGCTTCATCTTATGCTTCATCTTATACTTTTAAAATTGTCAGCCTTGATATTATAAATATCCTTTCACAAATTTTTTGTTGCTTCATGCTAAAGAAATGATAACAATTTATAACTTAATTTATGTGATAAATAACAGGCAGTTTTATTTATTGTATATAAAATTCAAATTAAACAATGTTTACATAGTATATCACATCTTACCTATATAATTTCCATAATTATTCAATTAAGGACTCATGACAGTTACAGTGTATGACTCATATAATCTTCCCATAAAAGAGAAAAACAAACCACTCGTTTATATTATATATTATAGGTATAGATATATTCAAAAATAAATAATAAGCACCTCACATTTCAAAATTTTTTCGTTCAAAGTACGTGCAGGCAGCTTTTCCAAAACAATGGCTGCAATTATTATAATAATCAGCCTCCAATTTGACCTGCTTATCAAATCTTATACCTCCCACTTTTTTCCGGTCCTAACCTGCCTGCCGCACGTCAATTTCGTCCACTCATAAGATTTCACCCCCGCGCCGAATCTAACCTGCCGTTTGAACGAGAATATAGAGCGCTGAAATCAGCTGTTCGATGGCGCCGTCGTCCACGTATGCGCGGTCCCGGCATTAAGTAATGGAATTACACCGGAATATAAGGCGAGACAAACTACCTACTCACCTGCAGCGGTGCGCGTGCAATCAATCGGCAAAGACGACGCTAGACATTTATTATTTATAGCAAGGCTCGCCGTGTGTAAGTAAAGCGTCACTCCACAACGACGAAGGCAGGTTTTGTTGTGTTTCTTTTCACGACGTTGTCAATTGTTGATTGGCCCGTGTCTATTATATATACTGGTGCAGGTGTTGAGCGATTACGTTCGACAGGGTAAATAGAATTATTTTTGCGACGCCCAGAGTAGATTGCCCTCGATGTTACTCAGTTACTGTAATACAGAGTGGTTAATTTTAAGACGAGTTCCTGTTTTGTTGATTTGACTTAAAATGTTTGTTTTGTTGACTTTCGTCAATTTATAATGAACGTAAGAGCTGTCATTTTCGATCTATTAATATTATTAAGGAAACCATATAAAAACAGAAGAACATGTGTATTAGATAATGTAATAATCTAATTTTTAGAGAGTTTAATACCTTCTATCAATCTATCAAATTATATTAAAAGGATTTTTTGGAGTCTAAATATACTATATATGTATATTAGTAATAGTAATTTGCTGTGTAGTAATAAGCACTTTCATATTTTACAGATAATAGGAAAAACAGAAGAACTTTTGAATGAACTCATTATTAATGAAAGCAAATGCCAAAGTAACTCAAAAGTTGAGAAAGGACTAAAGTGTCTTGGGTGTGCAGATGGGAGTTCAATGAGCAGAGCACATAGCTGTTTTTTTAATGGATCTGGTGACTTCGTTGGCAGATAATGTCCAGCGAGGAGAGCCGAGAGCCAGAAGAGCCAGCAGACACGTCAAGCGATGCAGAGGGTTTGGAGCAGACTGATACCAGCACAAAGGAGCAGAGGCGGTCACGTATCAAGACTGAAAACAATAGCGAAAGTGCAAAGCCTACTCTTGAGGAAAAGTTGTCCAGCAAAATGTTCACTTATGCCAGAGAAACAATATGTTTCTTTCTTGCGGTGGCATTTACAGCTCTTGCTGCTTTGCATAGCTCGTAAGTTTTATGGGACAGAAGAAAAGAGAAAAATGATATTTTAATCATTATAATATGTATGATTTTTGTCTTTTTCTAGGCCACCAAGAATTTCAAAACCACCAATTGCAAGACCATTTTTTAATGAAACTTCTTTAGTTTTGGATTTTTATAAAGGACATTTAGGGGCTCTAGTCGAAAGAGTGACTGATGCAGACTTTAGTTTTGTTATGTATTATGCCCCTTGGGATGCAGATTGCCAAGCTATGAAAGAAGAGCTAGAAATTGTTGCTCAATACTACCGTTCACAGGTGAATTTTTAGCACCCATAAAAAATATATATAAAATTTATCCACTTTGTAGAATATTTATTCAAAATAAAATTTTTTATTTTCCAAATTTGTAATAGGTATTTTTTGCTGCAATCAATTGTTGGCATCCAGGTTCAGAATGTAGAGCACGATACAGCAAAATACAGAGTTATCCAGTGCTAATGCTTTACCCTTCAAGAGAGTCTGGTGTACAGTACAAAGGCATTCGAAGTGCCCCTTATATCATACGCTTTATTAATATTTTTATGAATCCAATAAAAAGGGTTACTACAGATGAGCAATTAATGCAACTGCTAAAATCATATGATGTAAGTACAAGAATTACAAATGCTTTTACTCATAATATGTTTAAAGGAAATAATGTTTCTCTGTACTTTTTTCATCAGGCTGTGATGATTGGATATTTTAATTTTATGGGCTTACGAAAAAGCCCAGGGTATAGAGAATATTACAGAGCAGCCCTTCGAACTTTAGAAAAAGATCCTAATGGAGAAATAGCATTTGTAGCAATAACAAGCCCCCAGACTGCAAAGGAGCATGGAGTTGTGCAATTTCCTGCAGCCAGTTTACTCATGTGGAATGAAACTCTAGTAACTTCATTTGTTTTTTTCACGTTGATACTTATACGTTCTTAAGCATTACTTATATGTCTTATGTACTTTTCAAATTCGCAGTTCTATCCAGACGGCAACGAATGGACCGCAGAAAACTTATCGAACTGGATCAATAGCATCGTTCATCGCGTGGTAACCTGGCTGCAGCCCCCAGGTATCAAATCGCTAACGTTTGCGCCGTACTTATGGGAGGGACCAGTTCTCTTCGTCTTCACACCTCGCAACCCCTTGCATTTTGAGAACGACAACTTCAATCTGGTAAATATGTTTAATCAGAAAAGACAAAATGGTAATGGAACTGTTTCTAAAAAACGCGTTGTTTTTTAGTTGAGGGAGGTGGGACTGCAGTACTATGACTGCTCCGGCAACCCTCAGATAGACGATATAGTATCTCGGTTACGGCAGAGCCGACTGCAGGCCGCGCTGAAGGCTTTCGAGAGACGTGAGCACTGTATGAGGATACTCGAGGAGGGCAAGCCACAGCAACAGTCTTTTACACGTTAGTATTATAATACAACCAACTATAACATAAACTTTACCAATTTTTCTGAAACTATTAAATCATTATCAGGGTTCACTTCGAAACCGCGCCGGTGGACGAATGAGACAGCCAACTGCTGCTCGGACGTGCCAACGAACCGGTGCATCGTTTGCACGCGTAGCGCCGACGACAGTGCCGACATCCTAGAGAAGACGTGCGCAGCGCCCGGTGCCGCCTCCTGCCAAGGCCTCGACGTCTTTAACTTACCACTTGCCGCCTTCGAGGAAGCTGGCTCCTCAGTACGCACTGACATGACACTCGCGCATCACGCCGGTCGCGAGAATGAGGTTGACGGTGCTTGCTATACGGATAGGCAAGAAGACGTTAAATTGGAAATATAAAATATTTTCAGATTGAATTAAAAAATTTATTTTTTGTTACTCTTCTTTTAGTTGCGACAACGTGGCCGCGACTGGAGAGTCCATGGATGATAAACCAGTGGACCCGCGTTCTGCGCTAGCGGTGAAGGCTGCCCACGAGAACGAGGAGTGCCGTCGATTCCTCGCCGGCTACGGCTATCAGCGGCCAGTGTTCCCGCGCGATGCTGACAACGAGAGCGAGCTTGCTCTGACGGAGGCCATCTGCAAGGTGAACAAGACCCTGGCGCTGGTCGCCATCGACAGTCTTCAGTTTTTTCACTTTGCGGAGAGCCTCGGTATCGACGTGGCGACCGTCCGCGATAAAACAGCAGTCGTCATCCTCGATCCCTTGGTAAGATACAGCTTTATTTTTATATAAAGTTGTTGGACGAAGTTGTGAGTTCTTTATATACGGTTTCGCAGGATGAAAGCCAATTTATCATGCAAGGAGAGTACAGCAAAAATGCATTGGTACAATTCATTAACAACTACACGAACGGCTACCTTAGACGGACCATGCGCTCCACCAGTCCGAAGCAGTTCATGCGCTCGCTGACGACGAAGACCAAGTGCCGGAAGGACGCCAAGTCCAAGTCAGTTTGCGTCGAGGAGCTCACGACTGAAACATTTTTAGACACTGTTCTTAATCCTGACAAGGTTTGTTTAATTATATCATTGGTTTCTACGATTGTAACGAAGTTATTATATTCTTCCTTTGTTTTTTTTCTTTTACAGGATATCGTTGTTATGTATCACTCGCCTTACTGCGCCTTTTGCAGCGCCGTGGCTTATGTGTATTTGACGGTGGCGAATTATCTATCCAAGATGGATCACTTGGAGTTTGTAAGGATCGACGGGGATAACAACGATCTACCCTGGGAGTATACCATGAACCGTTATCCATCTATTTTATTTTTTCCTGCTAGAAGGTAAAAAAATACACTTTTTTTTAAACAATTAAACGTCCGCGTGTTCACGTTTTTATCTCTATTTAGAAAAGAGGATAGTACCCTATTCCCGTGGACGCTGCCCGTCTCCGTGGGCAACCTGCTCAATTTCGTTCTGGCAAATCTTGACCCGGAGTCTCACCTCGAGGCTCTAATAAACGTATGTGCGGGGGGTGCCGGGGGTACGGGTGGCGGCACCCCTGCCACTTGCCTTACGCGCGCTCGCTGGCTCTGCCTCGACGTCTTGGAGGAGCGGTTACGTGAATTTCGCCACCTGCGCCGAGCCGCGCATCCCGTTGGTATTAGCAAGGAGCAGCGGAGAAGAGTCGAGCATGCTAAACGTGCCCTGCTGCTGAAGCTCGAACACGTCCGCGAGGTACACCTGCTGCTCGGCGCGACTGATGACCTCACGAGGAACTCTGCGAAGGTGATTTTCTTGGCTTTTGCTGTTATCTTTCAAATTATATTTTGTACTAGGTACTAATGGAATATTCTTTTTTGTGTTGGTTTAGGTACGCATATTGAGGAACAAATTTCAACAACTTTATGCGAAACTAGCGCACCTTCGACGCGATAAGAACAAGTCTCACTGGCGCACGACAATTGTCGAACAAAGACCACTGGAGCAACGCGCTTCGTGATGCAATCGAGTTTGCCATATTTACAAGGAGTCGAAAATTTTAATTTGCTCCACGTTGTAGTGATTAAAGTAATTTCTTTCCTTTTCATGCAATAGAATATTATTAGTTTTGTTTGTTTGCATGCCCTATATATGTGTAGCATGATGGTAAGTTATTTCAGGATCAATCATTATTTGAAAGCAGCCAAAGTGAACATTCTAAATAATAATACTATAAATATTCGAAAATTTATGATATTTTTATTAATGAAAAAGTAGTATCGAAGTAACTTGGACCAAAATTAATGTTTCGACTCCAGACTTTCTAACTACAAGAGGACCACGTTTTTGCTCTTTTTAGGTACTTTTTTCACCATTGTGAAAGACACATTCCACTTTTTATTCCGTAATAAGGATCAACTATTTTTTGAATTTTGAACTCCACATCAGTTTGTATTGTAGAAATAGAAAAGAGTTGCGAAAATCTATATTCAATCAGCTGTGTTCGATGCGCAAGTGTGTTGCGTGTTTGTTGTTTTCCGAGAGAAAAATACGTTGAGCATTTAAAAATTAAGTTTGAGAGTAAAACGAACGAAAACTGTATTTAGATATGTAAAAATGTAAAAATTGTACATCTTGACGATATTTCTATATTGTATCAAAAAATATTAAAAGTAGACTAAGGTGATATTATAAACAAAAATTAATTTTGAACATACTAAAACTGAATATTTTCATTCAGTGATCAAGACCAATTCACGTTACTACGTGAAGTGAAAAAAACACTAATATTTTTTGTAATTACTGAAAAAATACCTAATAATGATTTAAAAGTTACACGTTGTGCCGAAAAATTAATTATAAAAAATGTAAAATAGAAAACTTTCACTTGATTTCACTCGTACAGGAATAAAAACATCTCTTCTGTAAATTACGAATAAAGTAACTGTATGCAAGACCGTGCAATAATGAATGTATGTACATATGCGAAAAATTGTTGTACATGTACTGAATTTGTGCAAAAGACGCGAATAATACATTTTTATTTGGATTTGGATACCTACATATAGATCTTAAAGTTCTTGTGTTTATAGTTGAAAATAATAAATTTTGTGCAAATGATATTTGATAGTATAAAGTTATTAGTAACTGTTGTTTTAACAAATACTACGTTTTATGTATACTGCATTAATTTTCTGATTTAAATAATTGTTTTCCCTCTTAATTTTTGTATTTGTTTATGTCTAAAATGCAAGTTTATGTTTATTTTTTATCAATAAGTTTTATGGAAAATTAAATCTAATTTTAGAAAGTAAATGAGTCACGTAATCCTTTTATTTCATTTTGGAAATTGTTTATTGAGACAACTTATTAAGAAGGCAACATTTTTACGTAGCAAATATATTAAATATAATAGGTACATTATATACAAAAAAATGATACTGGTTTCATTTTTCTATAAAATTAAAAATGATCAATTATATATATATAGCCATATTTCAACAATAAAATTAGTTATGTTATATCCATTTCCATTTGTTTGTCAAATAATTTTTTACAGTAAGCCACAGCTCTTTGTAGTGAGTGAGAATCACTTTGCTCATTAGAGCTATCATCTTTTTTAATCATGTTGTTGGGAATTTCTAAATGTTTAGCTCTAATAATATTATTTAAATCGTCATTACTTAAATATTGGAATATACAATCTGAGCAAGAATTGGGAAGGCCCAACTTTGTCATTGATTCCAATGATTCTATTGCCTTTTGTAACAATTCTTTTTTTGCTAGCCCTTTTCTGAACTGTGCTTGTAATAAATTGCCATATACATCAAAGTTTGTCTTAAAGTCCTCTGATTTTAAAATTTTTTGAAACATTTCATTGCCCACATAAATTTGCATTGTATTAGCATTCATAAACAAAATATCATGCAACGAAATATTGTTGTTAATCATGATGCATTTCATTTTTTCAATTTCCTCTTTGCATTGCACTAAAAAATCATCCTGTGGATCAGGAGCAAAAACTCCATATAACTGTTTATAACAGGAATCTGTTTTTTCAGTAACATACAAGCCAGTTATCTTGAGCATATTTACATAATCTTTGAACATACAGAATATGTTTACACATCTTTCTGTACCATTTATGGGCAGGGAGAGAGCTGTTTCACCTGCATGATCCTCAATGTTTATATCTGCAAAGTGTTGTAGAAAAGCCCATGTAGCAGCATTATTGTGGTCCCAAGAAGCCAAATGCAAAGGAGCTCTGCCATTGATATCCTGTGCATCAATATCACAACCTTTTTCAATGAATGTTGCAATTATATCACTATAAGATTCTATAAATTCAGGTTCTTCAGAAGTTTCAGGATTTATTAAAGCCATAATATGAAGAACATTCATCCCATTGCATTTCATAGCAGTCACATCAGCTTTATTATTTAAAAGTATATCCATAGCTTTGACCTGTTGGTGGCATGTAGCCAAGTGCAATGGTGTTGATTCATCTGCACCTTCTGAAGAATTTATATCTGCATTATGTTTCAACAAAAGTTCTATAAGTTTTAAATGTCCGTTTCTGGCAGCCATATGTAAAGGTGTTGAACCATATTTATTTTTTGCATTAACATCAGCTCCTTGACTTATAACTAATTCAGCTAACTCCTCCTTATGATCATCATCAAACCTCTTATTAATGTTTGCTATAAGATGCAAAATTGTTTGGTTCGCTTCATTATATAGTTTTACATTTAAACCATGTTTAAGAAGAATTTTGAAAATTTCATAACGCCTTGCATTGAATTTTTCTAGAATAATTTTTAACAAGTGTGCATCACGTTTCACATCATTCATAATTTTTGATCGATCATTTTTGAAAAGATAAAATAAAGGAGTTTCCTCTAATAAATTTTTTACATTTACATCACTTCTATTCTGCAAAAGTAGTTCAACAATTTGAGTTTGTTTTATTTGATCAATCGTTTTAGATAATTGATCATAAATGTTAATTTCTGTGTCCATATCTGTTTCTGAGTAAACAACTTCTTGAACTAATTTTGAAATTTTTTCATCACTCTGGAGACAAGCTAGATGCAAAGCTGTTTGTCCTTGTACATCCTTTGCATGGACATTAGCTTTACTACATAAAAGTAATTCAATTATGTGTACTTGACTGGTACAATTTGTGGATAAACCTGAAAATGATAATCATAAGTATTTATAATGAAACAATTTAAATATTTTAGAAATATAAGCACACATAATAGAAAGAAAATATATCATACCTCTAACTGCGAAGTGTAATGGAGTATATCCAGGCCAGACTTGTGAATTGAGCAAGACAGCTTGATTGACATTAACACCACTTTGCAAAAAGTTTTCTACTGCACTCAAATTATTTTTCATACAAGCTATGTGAAAGTGAGAAAGCCCATTATTATCACATGGATTACTATTAAATCCTTTACATGAAGACAAAATTAAATTAGCTATAACATCATTTTGTTTTTGCACAGCCATATGAAGTGGAGTCATATCATCTCCATTCTTCACTGTGATATCAGCATCATGTTTTAGAAGAATTTTGGCTACATCTATAGCATTGTAATGAACAGCAAAATGTAATGGGGTGTACCCAGACCAATCTTTTGTATCAAAATTTACAGGATCATTGATATTCACGCCTTGACTTAAAAAATCCTCAACCACTTTTGCATTATTTTTTATACAAGCAATATGAAAATGTGAAAAACCATCCTTATTAGTAGCGTTAGAGGTACTGATTGAATCCGACGATAAAATCAACTGAACAATATCGTGATTTCCTTTTTTTCTAGCTATATGCAAAGCTGTTTCCTCATTCTCATCTAAATCAGTAAGTGATGCTCCTCTATCCAGTAGCATCTTAACAATTTCACCATCATCAAGCTTTATTGCAAAATGAAGAGGAGTACTTGAAGCAGTAGTCCTGGGTGTCTTTTGCACTCTGCATCCTTTTTTCATAAGAATTTTGGCAATTTCTCTACGTTTCCTTTTGAGTGCAAGTACCAATAGGTTGTAATCTGTCCACTTATCATCCTGTGTCAATTCAAGCTCATCCACAATTTTTTGCACTTGCTTTGCAGTGCCCCACATTACACTTTCAAAGAGAGTCATAGGCTTTGACGAAGCCATCTTCAAATTTGTTTACTATAAGTAATGTTTCAAATCTTTTCGCAGATTACCTAAAAAAAACTTTTCATTCAAATACTTTGCATAAAAAATGTTCTAATTTTTATGTTTCTTTCGTTTCATGTACGTATGTGATAAAGTAATGTCATTTCTATTTGTTTCTTCTTTGACATCATTATTTTTACTTTAAAATAACAAGTTTTTTCGAACTTTACAAAACAAATTTTTTCCCGAGAAACTTTTGGGTTATAATACTTATTCCGGCACGTTTATTATACCTATAACTTGTAACCTATTTTGATACACCAATACGCCATTTCTATATTGTATACTGTTTACAATGTGCAAATAGGCAGTAGCTGGCCAGTAACTTCTATATCCTTGTCTAACAATATGATTCGCATCGCGCTATCTCTCTCACTCTGCTTGCTGCCGGCAATTCGGAACACATAGCCCAGGTCAGATAGTTACCACCCTGTCTTTAATATATACTTTGGGTATGTTCCAATGAGAGCTTCGTGAGTCTCCGTCAGTTACAGCGGCGGGAGATGCTCAGATTGATCATGATCCGAAAAAAATTTAGCGCGCGAAGCGAGTTTATCTTCAATAATAAAAATACATGGAACGTTTAAAAACAAGATTATATATATATATATATATATATATATATATTAATTATATTAATTATTTCATTTTAAGTACAAATTTCTGAAAGAATTAAGGAACTCTATTTTATTACTTTCTTGTATTTGTTTTTCCGTGAGTACTTATAATCTAAATACTTGTTACTAACAATAACAATATACTATTACCTAAATCAAATCAACAGAAAGTTTTAGACCAATTATATAAAGAAACTAATTATTCATTTCATTCAAGTATTTTTTTGATTGGTAGTGGATAATAACTTGAATGTATACATTTATTGTTATATTGACATAGGAAACTATATGTTACAGGTAAACTAAACAAATTTCTTTTCTAGTATTTATTTGAATCGCGAGAATAAGAAGACAAGATATGGGGGTGGGGGATAAAAAGTCACACCGCAATAATTATCTGTAGAAAGGGAAAGGGTTCTGTCTTTTCAAATATTTATACATATGTGCAATTCCCAAAAAAATAACCGGTAACTCGGTCCGTAAAACGACGAAAAAAAAACTTTGAAGCACATCTCTGCCATGAGTTTTTTCTTGTTCTATAGACCCCACAGTACACGAAAA